>VDFB02344677.1:0-39849 GCA_007258455.2 Sequoia sempervirens
CTCTCTTATGCCAAATCGAACTTCACCTTAGTTTGGACAAACACTTCCTCGGCTAAGTTGAACTTTGTCTCTCTTATGCCAAGTCAGACTTTGTGAATGTTAAGCCATCTTCATGTTAGGCCGGGTGGACTTGGCTTCTAGCTTGACATTTCTCCCTTAGTGCCAAAGCAGACTTTGATAACTTCATGCTATTTCCTAGGGTGGACTTCACAACTTTCATGCCATGCCTTCCTTGGCTTGGGCGGACTTCCCTTCATGTTTGCCAAAAGGTTGGGCGGACTTCACAAGGTGCCTGACAAACTCTTCTCCAAGGTGAGGACGGACTTTGTGATGATCTTGTCAAGTCTTCATCAAGTATGGGCAGACTTCATAGATGTCTTTCCATGTTCTAAGCAAACTTTAGAGTTTTCTTGCCAAGAGGTGGGTGGACTTCCTTTATGCTTTGACATTTTGCTTTCCATGGCAAGGGTGGACTTTCTTTATGTCTTGACATATTCTTGGCAGACTTGACTCCATACTTGCCATTTCCTACCTTTGGTCACCATGAATTTCATGCTTGTCTTTTTCTGGATCATCTCGCCATATGATTTTCTCTTGATTTTTTCATGATTTTTACTTTGCTTTTCCTTGATTTTTGCTTGCTTTTTCTTTATTTTTGCTTGCTTTTCTTGATTTTTGCTTGCTTTTCACTTCTGGAGGCCTAAATCTTCAATTCTAAAGATGGAAATGTTGACTCCATCACCTGTCAAACCCAAATCCTAGGTTGACTTTCTAAAAATTAAAAAAAAACAAAAAGCAAAATTTCTAAAAATAGTAAGTCCCAGATTGGTCCAAAAATGCCAAAAATAGAAAAAGCAAAAAGCAAAACCCCTAAAAAATAGGAAGTGTCAGGATTGACTCAAAGCATAGGCGATCCTCGTCTTCCAGGCCTACTAAGCACTTCCATGACGTCTAGGCATAGTTTTGGGCTTGAATTCTCCACTTGACTCAAATGACTTTCAAAAACTCAGTTCCAAACTCTTGAAGCAAAAGGACTTATGAAATTGAAACCCAAAGCCATACCCTAAAAGCAAACTACTGAGGGTCCCCATTTGCAATGGGGTGATGTGTGAAATAAGTCACAACACTACCCTCAATGAGCTCATCATCATGAAGTTCACCAATGGTCTTAGCCCACCATTTAGGCCGGAGAATAGAAGTGCCAACATCGGATGCATGAGGAGGAGCTGGAACTGGTATTGGATCTGGAGCGAGTTCAACAGGTGGAAGATCAACATCATTTGGAGAAAAATCGGGTTGAGCATCATCAAAAACAAAATCTGCATCATCCCTCCCATCAGGTGGACCTAACGGAAGACGGACACCTAAATCAAAAGCCTTCAAAGGCTGATCATCAGAATGTTGCATAGACAATGAAAGGTGAAAAGGTCTTTATTCTTCATCAAAGACATCGCGCCTAAAGATGAGATGATCAGTGTCTACATCAATCAACCTGTAAGCCTTATGGTTGTCACTGTACCCTGTGAACATGAGCTTTTAACTCTTGGAATCCAACTTGGGCGTTTAGCATTTGGAATCCTACGTTTGCTAAGAGCTAAGATTTTCAAATGATTTGAGGGGTTTTGGCCTTGTCCAAACTTCCCTGGGAGTCTTCCTTAGCAGAGAAGCTTGTCTAGGAGACGATTAGAGGGCCGAAACCCGGCAGTGTGGGACTATTACACTTAATATTTCCAGCAGAAACACTCCTATTGTTGTGACATGGGGTGGACTGTCTGATGATTTGATAGCGGGTTGTGTTTGCTCTACAACACTTGGTTTTAATGGGAGTGTGGGGTGTGGTTGGCTTGGCGTTTTGATGCCGTAGTATCCTTAGAGTTGGAATGGGTGGAACAAATTCCCCGTTATCTGACCTAAGAGTGACTATGGAACAATCAGACTCTTTCTCTACTAAGGCCTTAAACTTTTGAAATACAGTAAACACATCTAATTTCTATCTAAGAAAGTACACCCACATTTTACGACTGAAATCATCAACAAAAAGCAAGAAATACCTACAACTAGTAACAAAAGGTGTATTCATTAGCCCACATACATCAGCGTGAACCAACTGTAGTACCTTGGAGGCTCGTCATGAGTCACCATCCAAGAATGGTGTCTTGTGTTTCTTCCCAGCCTAACAAGCTCCACAAACTCCATGATGCTGAGTCTGGATCTCAAGTAAACCAACTACAAGTCCCTCCCGAGATAGCTGAAAGAGATAGTGCACATTTAAGTGCCCATAACGTTGATGCCAAAGACTACTAATGGAAGAATTTCTAACTGCCATGGCTAACTCTGGAGAATCACCTATATCCACAGGTCTATAGAGACCATGATCCTCAATGCCAACAGCTACAGTGGTGTGTCTCCCGATCAACAATTGAACACTTATGTGCACTGAATACCACATCCAACTGAGGAGAGTGCCACATAATCTAACTGACAGAGAGAAGGTTCAATTCCATGCCAGGAACATAGTATACATTGAGGAATATGAGATTCCTACTAGCAAACTGAATCTAAACGTTGCCCTTGCCGACAATAGTATACTCTTCACCTCCAAAAATAACTAAATCACTGAAAGGAGAAAAGTCTATGAACCAATCACACTAATGGGTTAACTGCCGTAAAGCCCCTAAATTAATGTACCAAGCAGAGGACTTCACATGATCTATAGGTCTTTTAGCCATAAAGGTGTAAAAGGCAAACTCCTGCTCAGTTTGCTTGTCAACATTTGCTTTCAACTGAGACCTTCCCTGCTTCTTTTGTTCAGAAGCCAAACACTGACAACAATCCTTCATCATATGACCATATTTGTGGCAATAATTACACTGAACATTCTTCTTCTTGGGGCTATACTGAGGTTGACCTGAACCTTTCTGCTATGAAGGCTAACTTTTCCCTTTATTCTTAGCCACTTGGCTGCAAAAGCTTGCTCTATAGAGGACGAAGAAGCACTACTACCAAACTGTTGTCTCCAACAGTTCTGCTACAAAAGTTTGGTACACAACTCTGGAAACTTTAAATCAACATTAGTCGATGTAATGTTGAGAGTTTCAACAAAGTGCTCATAAGACTTTGGTAGATTTTTCAAAGTGATGACTACCATGTCTTCTTCCTCCATCTTCCGACCAATCACCTCCGACTAATCCTGCAGGATGTCTAAATCTTTTGGCGGATGCTCTGGCGAAGGGATGTTCTCTCATCCATCGTGGAGCGGTTGGTTCTTTAGAAAGAGGCATGCCGACTCTTGTCAAGCTCTCATACAGGGTTTTCCAAATGCTCCCAAATATCGGTGGTTGATTTTGTTGGGCCGAGGAACCTATGGGCGATTAAAGCCGATAACAAGCGGTTTTATTAAGGCATCACGGCTGCGATTTTTGCTCATCAAAAGAGTAACTTTCTTAGTCTTACCGCCATTGTAATGGGACAAGTAACAATGCGGAACAAAATTGGGTACGAACATAAAATATTAAAGAATAGTCATGATTCGCTGCTTCCAAGTATTATAGTTTCTGCCATTGAATCACTAACTGCCTTCCAACATTATGTTAGTCAAACTCGCCATCTTGCACACTTTTCGAAGCACAAAAAACAAGGCAAACAAAAGAGGCGATAAAACTGATTGCACTAATCCCAAATACTAAGGTAGTTGCAGACAAATTTTGAGGCAAACCCGCTTGCACAAATCCCAATGCACAAATTTCGAAGCGCCTAGAAAATTTTGATGACAACCATAAATCTTTGTGAAAAAACCCAAAAAGAATTTGTTATCAAAAAAAAATTGGGTTGAAACAGAGGATTTATTTAAAACCCTAGCTTGAATCTCAAAGAGCTGGCAGAAAAAAATGCAAAAAACGCGTTTTTGAAAATGCACTCAGACTCCCACCCAGAATGATGATGTAGAAATCGCACCAGAAATAGGTGAGAAAAAAAACACGTCCCAGATAAAAACCAGAAATTGCACATGGAGAAAAGAGAGATCACGGGATTTTTTTTTAAAAAATCGTGCCCAAAAATCTTAAGAGGATCGCGCAGGCTTCAAGAGAATGAGCAAGCACAAAAAAAAGCACAAAACACTGATAGAGAAGAGACAGACGGAATTGAGAACATGTGTGTAAAAAGGCATGATTTTTCGAATGCCTTCACAATCTCTCAAACGCCTTCAAATCTCCACACACGCGATGCTAAACAAACACCTTCAAAGGTTGCAAAACGCGAAAAAATCAAGGTAGACATGAGTAGAAAGAAACAACTCATGAAGAAGCACGACTTTCAAAAAACAAAACACAACAACCAAGACATGACCTTTTGAAACAAAACGTGATTCTAACCAAAAAATGAAGACCCTCAACCTTCACAAAAATCACGTCAAAGAAAAGATCGATTTCTCACAAGAAAACAGAAACAAATTTTCCCGCTCAACTACACCTGCTCTGACACCATGAAATAGGAAAGTTTTGAAGTAATTGCATGATTTTATTAAAAGAATGAAATGTACATTGAGCAATTATAGGAATGATGTTTCTATTACGAAACAATCATGAACAAAAGTAAAAAATAGAAACTATCTAATATGTACAATATTGACCATTAAAGAGATATAATTTTAATTATTCTAATAAACTCCATATGCTTGTATTCTCACTCTGGTCACACTAATCTGTGAAAGAAGAGAACATTTCATGGGATATCACCTAACAGAGACATCATACAAACTTCTTATAATCTGTTACTTAAACCTCTCTCACTTGTGCATTGTCTAGACAAAATCATGTTATTACAATCTTCCAAAACTTTCACAAAATTCAAACTTCAATTGTAAGTTACACATACAAACATTGGCAGACATACTATACTGTGCAGTGAAAAACAAAACCCCATTAACAGTCCCAATATTCCTCACAAGATATCATCTTTTTCAGCAACCTTTCACCAAGCACAAAATCATGTTAATATAAGCATCAAGTGTCACTGCTCTCAAAGACATATATTATACAAGCCTTCTATCTCTTCAATCATATCATTGTTTTGTTCAAAACAAATGTGATGTCCCTTGCTCGGACTTGCCCTAAAATCCGCCTGTTTGCCCTAAAATTTGCTTGTTGACTAGGCTTAGGGTTTCTTCTTTCCAATTGAATGTCCTTTTAATACAATAACCTTGGGTTGGAATCTGTATTCATCATATTAACAACATATTTGTTAGCATTAATATCTAGATATCCAAAATCAGACATAATAATAACTACAAATTGAAAAACACATGAGAAGTTATTCAGCCCATCAGGAGAGGGGAAACCTTAACGGGCCTACAGTCTACCACCTCACAATGCCCAACCCTTATCTTGGGCCTGTGGGGGCAGAAAGGCTAGGTGGAACCCTCACCCCTCCATGACCCAACCCTTGCAATGGGCCTGTGGGGCAAAATGCCCAACCCTCACTTTGGGCCTATAGGGCGGAACATGGGTGAGGTTTTTAGACAAACCACTTTAGGTATGGCTCACCTCTCCTAGCAGGGTTACAATCAGATTTACAGACAATTCTATCCAATGCAGCCATCATTGATCTACTTGCATTTCTATTTATTATGCTATGAAAAGAGTCCAACAAAAAGTATGCAATACAGCATGACAACGTATCAGAGTGCAGGAAATAAATAAAACAGCATAAAGTAATCATCACATCCTATAGATGAGTGCAGTCCTATAATTCAGTTCAATGCAATATATGTATACTGTTCCATTGAGCCTCAATATGCAGTCTTAAATTAAGCAACAACTTATCCATCCTAACTCTGATGCAATTACCATTCCACCTTTCAGTCCGAACTTAGTTAATGTAAATATAAGCTACAGAAACCAGAATTCATTGAAACATATATGCAGATCCCTTAGCTACAGAATCACATTCACCAAAAGATGGGGTGTTCTACCTATGATCAGCCACGGACTATACAGTCCGCCTAAGTGCAGGGCCGATGACGTTGTCAAAACATCTATGTTCAGATTTAATGGCCTTGTATGGATAGTTCTTGATATGCTCAAGACATTGTATGCTCTCAGACCGATGAAGTCTGTATATCAAACTGAATAATGAAGATATCTGTTAGGTGCTATCGCAACCAAGATTCTAACAACGACTATTATATCTGATTGAGGAAATCTAAGTATTACAACCAATGAGTAATCTCACCTGAGCCGCTAATCTGTCAGCCTTTCACACGTCCTTCATTTATGTTTCTACTTCTACCCCTATCTTCTTTAATTTCATATGCTGATATTGGCCGTAGGTTGGTTAGTATAAAAAATGTTGTTTTTCCCCTTTGCTCCTTATTCCATTATTACTTATACCTTTGTGTTCAATATAGAATAGGTGCATCTTGGATGTCTCTTGTGCTCTTGGGGGGGGGGGGGCACAATGATTAGTCTAAGAGTAATCGCTGTAGATTAAACTAATCTTACTCCACAATCGCTGCCTTAGATAAATTGTGCCTCTTCATAACATTTAGCGTAATTTATTTATGATCCCATGTTGATATGGCATGTAATTTGATAGTAGTTAACTAAATGATATTCATGGCTTAAGGATCATCGAATATTGCTTACCCGTAACTTATGCTTAGATGATATTTGTCTCTGAGGTAAAGTTAACATGACCACCTCACCCAGGCGTTTGGAGAAGAATATCGTGATTTAGTGGAGATTTTGTAAGAGCCGTTTAATTATCTAGTTCGCACCACTACACTGGCTTCAAGGAATTGCAGTGTTTTATTATGAATCTTGTTAGTGAAGACCATCGATTGATGATCATTTGGAAGTCCTTGAACTGGACAGGAGACAAGTCCTAGGAGTGGGTTGATGCCTGTGAGGATATTGGCAGATATATGTATTCGTAATCTTTCATAGACTCTCGAAGCCCCGTCACTTCTTTGTGGGGAGTCCATCATAGTTTTGACTTTGTGTTTCATTATGAGTTCCTTTCGGACAAACTAGAAGCAGCTTCATGTATGGTCATTATTATTTTGTATTGTCTTTTCTATAGTCTCCCTTAATCCCGTATAACATCATCTATTCTAGTGATGCCAATAATTTAGTGAATTGTATTGGTGTTGGTGCGGATATTGGTGTGTCAATTAATATGTAAATAGAAGTGAGACATCTACATTATTTTCACACCTTAGCCACTGATATACAAATGGCGGCGGAAGGCAATACCTTTGATTATTGGAGCAGTGATCCCTATTAAAATATTCACCCGATATCATAGTTGTCCCGATAATGCTTATTGTGTCGGTGAATAGAATTGTCTTTCAGGCTAAATTCAATTGTGCCCGATCCTTAGATAAATCTATAACGTCCCTTAAAATATTATACTTGGTCATAAGTAATATTTATATTCTAATATTCATTTTATGTTGTGTGTTTTACCTTAACATCTTCTCATTTTGATGTATTTTACTCTTTATATCTATATTCGCCCAGCACTTAATAAATAGCTAACTCTAGAGGCCCGGACGTGTTTTGGTTAATATTTACGATTTTGTATTCAAGCATTATAATGTTTTATGTTGGTATTTTTTTATATGTTTCTTATACTATATTTTATAAACTGATTTTATTGGTTTATATATATTATTTTAATATTTACTTTACAATCTAAATTTCCAATATTTATATTTTTAATCTCATAATGATCATAATATTATCTATATTATAATATTTATAACTATAATGATTATAATTATAATATTGTTTTCAACAATTATAATTATGATGATATCGATTGGTTAATATTTTAAATATGCCTTTCTTATCCCGGGGTCCGTTTCGGGGATATGACAACAAAGCACACTATATGAACCACAGCAATATAATAGTATTGTATATCTCTGTTATTCATGTCTCCTTATTATTCAAGCAGAAAAACATGATGTCACAGCCTTCAACAGCGTTTCACACAGCTCTGATAAAAATTGCAATACCCTGCATACACATTCATTTCATCATTCTATTCAAAAATACAGTTATCAAACATATATATCTGAAAAACTGGCTGATGACTCTTCACTTCCCGTCAAAAACAATTCTTGCAAAGTAACCGTTCACATCTTTGAAAATCAACCTTTGATCTTCAGTTGCTGCCAATGCCCAATTTAAATAATAACCCTTGATCATTGTATGAACGGTGAGATAAAAAGCTTTGACTTGCCTGGCAGGTTAAAGGGTCGGTTGCCCAATGTGAGTGACCCCCTTAAGTGACCTTTAACCAGTGATAGCGAGTCACCTTCAAATCATAACATAAAGTGAGCTTATCACTAACTTTGCACAACAAACTTCATTTAGGATTTTAGAAGAGATTTAGGGTTTTAGGTTAAAGTGTATGCCAATTTCAATAATCAGAAACCTCAACCTCTGAAACAAATCCTCCCAACCTTTTGAGGGTATGAATGCTAAACTCAGAACAACCAGCTCAAGATACCTCTGAAAGAATTTGTGAAAAGAAGAAACAATGGACACTCCATGCATGATCAACAATACCTCTTTGTAATGAAGCAACACTTCACACTTGCATCAAACACCATTTGAAAACAAGAATCCAAATATCTTTGACATGTAAGATTCATGAAAGAGCAGCTTTTTAACATGAAGATCAAGAAATAGATGAACAGTTCCTCTGAATACAACAAGCAAGCAATGCATGAAGCATCAACAAGATCTGTGCAAATCCATGGAGATTCTTGACATAAATCCCTTCTTGCATACATGAACAAGAAACCATTTTGATATCAATGTCAAGCAACTATGTGTCTTGTCCTAAAGCAACATCTTTTTAAATCTGTCATGAAACAACTCTATGAAGCATCTTCTAAAGAAATACCGAAGTAATCATGTGATACAAGATCCATGAACACTATTTTTCCATCAACAAACTTCAACTCTTTGAGACAGTCAAACATCAACACTAACTTTGTTGTGAAGCAACACTGTCCTTCAAGTATCATCAAGATCTTTGTAAGTCCAAGATGCAACACTGACTTTGTTGTGAAGCAACACTGACATGAAACACCTTTTCCATCATGAATATGAGAACATTGAAGAGCACAATCAACAGCAACAAGATTCCCACTTTTGACATCAATGACAAACACCATCAACAGAGTTAGCTAAAAAACTAGACCAAAACATGACAACACTGCAACTTGACAAGGGGAAGACTATAACTGATTTGACTTGAGATTTAAATGATGATTAATCCATGACAAAAAGAGAGATAAAGTAGTGGGGGTTGACCCCGCAATGCAATGGTTAAGTTGCAAGGGTAGCAGTTGGGTTGCCCAAAGTGGTTTGTGGGAATGCTCACTGGTGCAGGCGGCGAGCATTGTTGCGGGGTCAATGAAGGAGGAGTTGAGGCAAAGAGAGATCACGGGGAGGCTGCAAATGGTTGTAGGCGAGTCAATGGCAAGGCAGCAGATAGAGGGTCAGAGGGTCAGGCTGGCGGTAGGTTGGGTGGCAGAATCGGTGGGTACTCAAGGCACCCAACAGATGGTGGGAGGAGTAATGATGGATGAGTGGCAGATGAAGGGGGTACGAAGGTCAAAGGTGCCAAGGTGGAAGGAGGGAGGAGAGAAGGAGAAATGGAGATATCGGGGATGAGGTCCCCCATATGTGGCCTCACTGGTTCATAGCTCCAGTCAAAAGCATTGGGTGCTGCCCCTTAGCAGTGATTTACCCAACAACAAAAAAAGGGAGAGACAAAGTAATATGATCGTTGATTTTTGTATATGTACCACAAATGATTTTTTTGGGGGACCTTGGGACAAACTTGGGCCATATGAGGACATCAAAATCTCTGGGAAAAATTCAATCAATGTTTTATTTGAGGGCAATAGAGTCAAGCCTATCACCTAACATCGAAACAAACAATGAACTTAAAATGATACAATAAAGTTATTTACAATTTGGACTGATTTGGTGTAGACTGCTCATTCTTTGTGCAGGTTTCATATGAACAATTTTGATTAACTTGGTCATCAAAGTTAGCTTCTGAAATTTTCTTGGCATGGAGGAGGTAAATGCTATAACCATTTATAAGGTCACCTTACATGGGCATGACTAGTGAAAATGGATGGAATTGCTTATTTTGATTAATGAAGAATCCCCTGCTTTATTTTGTTGTGGTTTACTTTATTTTAGGGTATACTGACAACACTGCAAGCTTAAAGTTCAAAGCAAAAAGAAACTTGTTTGCGCGTGTATGTAGGGCAGACTGTAGAGTCAATGGCGGTCACCCTTAACTTATCACGACCCTGATTTATAGCAGAAAATGCACCAAATTTAGGAATTTTTTAATGCAGGAGTTAGCAAAAAAAATTCATAATTTTAACGCAAAAAAATTTGCGATTTTCAACGATTTTTGGCCACTCAACAATCTGCAAAAATTCCTGAAAAAATCGGCAAGCTTGAAGATATTTTAAAAATCAAAAAAATTGCAATTTTTTAAGGATTTTTGCTTCTATGGTTGAAAATATTGTCATTGACGTCAAGATTGTTGCAAAGATTGTCATTGACATCGAAACAGATGGACAAGATTGATTATCATTAATGTCATCATTGGTCCAAGAAGTTGTTATTGATGTCAAAATAGTCAAGAACAAATGTCAAGATTATCAAATTTTGTGGAGCAAGCGAATAATAATTTTCATTAAGATACGAGTTTATATACATATGAGAGCGATGAACGAAGTGTAGCAAATAGCACTCACAAGGTTCACAACAAATAAAAAATTATCACATGTATCAAAACAAACCCAAACAAACAAACAAATACTAACAAATCAACTAACCATACGGGTAAATGATGGAATATGCCAACATTCCCTCCTTATTACATCATTGCTTTGAAGTACTAATAATAGAATTCCAAAACGATTCAAACTTCACACGTGCAAGAGGCTTGGTGAAGAAGTCAACACGTTGGAGAGGAGCTAGGCACACCATTTATCTATTCACCCAGGCAAAAATACTATATCCTCCCAACCAAGGCAAATAGGCCAATGGGGTTGGTGGGCCCCACCACCCTGCAGAGGCTCCGCCATCGACTGAGGCTCTTAACCACCCTATATTCCTCAACCCCACCAACCAGCCTTGCTTCAGGACTGCTTTTTTTCCCTTCGCTTTTTTGCCTTTTAGGGTCGTTGCTCCGGATATTGTCCCTCCTCCGTTGGTGTGGAACTAGTTGGTTCCATGGTTTCAGAATTCTACTGAGCCTAGGTACTCCATCATTGCATAGGGGGAGATGATAAGCGAAGAAGATCAGGCAACATAGAAAGAATTGTTCAAAATAAGTGAATTAATCCAATGTCCCTTTGTTGTCTCTTACTTCTCTAGCTTACTTTGCTGCTTGCTTTGATGTTGCCACGGATGGTGGTTAAAGAGCTCACCATGCGACTGACTCTCGAACTGATGCAGACTTGAGCGATGGATAGCCATCAGCTGATGATGAACCCAGCGGAAACCCGATGCTGCATATAACCCGTCCTAAAGCGAATGGGAAGTTAAGGGCTTTCTTGGGAGGCCTCGGGGTTATGTTCTTATGGAATGTAATGTGAAACATTTTCTAGTATGGTTCTTTTAGATTTGTGTGGATTTCTTCCCTAATGTACAAGCATAGTGGCAAACGAAAGCACCAATGTAATGCATTTCATGGATCTTGAAAGGGTTTGT
Organism: Sequoia sempervirens; assembly: GCA_007258455.2. Taxonomy (NCBI): domain Eukaryota; kingdom Viridiplantae; phylum Streptophyta; class Pinopsida; order Cupressales; family Cupressaceae; genus Sequoia; species Sequoia sempervirens. The sequence continues at coordinate 11,763 of VDFB02344677.1, forward strand.
GGGAGGATCTAGAAAGCCACATGAGGTGAACAGATGAGTGGGTTCCTATTCATGTCTAGGTTTGTGGTAAACCTGTGTGAAAACCATGAAAGGTCGATGGGAGGTGCCTTTCATTTTGAATCAAGATCATGACCCACAAGAGTTGGGCTTACTACAAAAGGAAGGTGTGAGTTCTTACCATGTTCACACTAAGGGGGGGAATGTTGGGAAATTAATTGTTAGTGTTGACATATTGTGAGTAACACAACTCACGTTGCCATTTGTGATAATTTGTTGAGATTGTTTGTTTGTTGAGTTGTTAAAACAACTCTAATAATTAGTGAGTTGTTCCTATAATGTAGGAACTAAAACTCCTATAAGTATGTAATCCATTAATCGTATGAAAATTTGAGAAGAAGCACGTATTAATTTATTTTGGTTAAGAGCTTCTCAATCTCTGTCCATATTTCTAATAAAGATTATCATTGATGTCAAAGGGAAATGAATATCACAATAAATTAATGACAATGATAAGCCAGATGTTACAAATACATACTGGAACATTGATAGATTGAATGGCAACCATTGTATATGCTGGCCAATGACCTTGGTATCAAAGAAAGGATATATCAATTAATATTGAAATACATGAAGTGATCATTATATAAGTGCAGTGATTATATCCAAGTATAATGACAAAGATTAAAATTAGGAAGGGAAAAGATTAAAGGAAGCTATTAAAAACTATTAAAGGCTGCATAAAGACAATAAGTCAAAAGAAGACAAAATAAGAAAATAACAAATTAAGAAAAAGACAAATTAAAGAGATACTAAAATGCAGCGATTCAAGGAAGAGGTGTGATTCATTATGTAATAATTAACATTTATAAAGGCAGCAATGAATATATTCTGAAAACAGTAGTAATTAACAAGCATCGATTGAGAACAGCAATTAACTATAATCTAAAAGGTAGTGATCATATAAGATATTAAATGGTTCTTTAATAAGCAGCGATATATACATTTAAAAAGCAGCAATTTTATGTTTCAAAAAATGTGGTGATTAATTTATGAATGATAACAATAAAAGGTTTGAATTGAGTTTAAAAAGGGGCAGAGATTGGAATAAATGTTAAGGATTAGTTTGTTAACAAAGGGCATACCCATTCAAAGGGTTGTCTATTTACTAACAGATGCCTCCCTTCACGTAGAGGCATATGCATATAAAAAGACATAAGTTTTTGTGGAGAAGATGAAGGTGTGGAGTGAAAGATTTAAAAAGGACGTATCATACATTCACCAATATTGGTGTGAAGAGAAGATTGAAGAAGTAACATTGCAAATATAGAAGAGTAAGATATGTGAAAAGAAAGCAAGGAGGAGTGTGGAGAATTGATTTGTATTTTGTACAACCACAAGAAAGATTTAGGAGGAGAAGAATATAGTTGAAGAAAAACAATTGTAAAGAGGAATTTATGCAGATGTTGCATGAATAATCAGTAATACAAGAAGCAGATTTATAACAGCAGGCATATGAATATAGTATATGCAGATTTGTAAAAAAAGGCACATGCAGATTTGAAGAAAGAAGAGTATAAAATACATAGAAGTATATAGTATAAAGACAAAGCAAGAGAAATAAAGTGCAAGAATGGAGGAGTGAATAGAATATATATGAAGATCCTTCAATGTGAAAAGATAAAAAGAGTATAAGATGAGAACGTAATTTATAAGAAGAGGGGAATCATAAAGAAAACAAATGAAGATTATTGCATATCTAGAAGAAGAATATCTGCAGATTGGTGAAGATTTTATGAGCAGGTCTATGAAGATTTCATGAGCAAATTTATGAGGAAATCGTTTATGAAAGTTTATGAATTGACTTTAGGAGGATTTGTGAGACATGTTTTGTGAATGAAAGTATAACAATTGAATTGAAGGTGGAACTTTGATTTGTAATTTGGTGCCTCTAGTGGATTGGCACTCACAAACTGAATGTGGGATTGGTGCCTCTAGTGGGTTGTTACTCACAAATTGAATGAGGGGTTGGTTCCTCTAGTGGGTTTGTGCTCACAAATTGAATGAGTGGTTGGTGCCTCTAGAATTTGTAAACAGAAGTTTAATAAAAGCAATATTTTTGCTGTAGTTTTCTCCCGCAATGGTTTCCATGTAGATATCATGTATTATTGTGTTCTTCTCATGTGCATAATTATTGGTGTTGAGCAAATGATGTTATTATGATTGATAAAGTTTTAAATTGGTAAAAGTTGCATTATACTGATTCACCCCCCGCTCTCAGTATAATCGTGGATCATCATCTAGGTCTCTAAGGCAACCCAAATGTCCAAACATTGGTAAAATATCTAGGACTAAAGATACTAAAAATTGTACTTAAAGGATAGCCTCCTTTATCTCTTCCACAGTTCACATACATTTATAAACTAGAAAGATTATTGATTTTGATTTTCAACAGTTAAATACTTATAACCATACCCAACTTTAATAGGATGACTATTTTGTACATTCCCTACATATTAATGCAATTAACTAGCAGCTAAAATGTATATTCACTGTGCCATGTATATTTTTACTAGCAGTATCAAGAAATATTAGTACAGTGTACCTCTTCCTTCATCTTATCCTGGAAAGTGGATGGCAGCATGTTGGGAAATACTTTAAGAAAAACTGGCAGCAAGAACTCCATGAATGGAACTATAATGAACACTGCAAATGGCACAAGCCTGAAAATATCTGCTGTTGTTCTAGTTAATTGCTGCCTCTCTCTTCGTGAAAGACTCTTCCCACTTGCAAGTTTCAATAAAAGCCTGAAGGATATCCTGACATCAACCCAAAGAAGTTTAGTTCCCATCCAATAGTGTTGCATAGCTTCAGAGAGGGCACATTTCCATTTAAGCAGCTTCCTGGCCCAATCCTCCCTGTTAGTTACAAATCAAAAACTATCAGCAAAACAAATTTATAATGTATTCAATCAATAAATTGGTATCAGAAACAAAATAAAAAGAATAAGTATTCTCGATGACCATCCAAGATTGAAGTAAACTTTGATACAGGATGACTGCAAGAAATGACATGTAGGGGAGACTTTCATAGAATCCAGAATTTTTAAATTCCCTCAATGTCCCAAATAGATTTTTTACAACTGTTCCCTTTTCTAAATATCTGGTAGATTCCTCACATGTTAAATGACACAATAAGTTTCAAACCCTTTCTAAACAACAATGCTTGCCTGCTCATTGATGCCACTGCTCTTAGTGCAGGTCCAATTCCAATCAGTGCAGCCCAGAACCTTTTCACAATGCTTTCATCCTTCTTCGGGAGTTCCTGAACTCTTTTTGCCTTGGCTTTCACGGAGCTCAATCCTGCTACAGCTTTGTCACATTCTTCTGGGGATGCTTCAATTTTCCTTTGTCCTGAGACCATGTCTTCATTCTGCTCTTCTTCATTGTTAGGAACTGGTTGAGTTGCAGTTGCAGGGGAACAAGTCATGGTGGAGTGAGATATCCATCGAACTCCCGAATGAAGAAACAGATTGTCCCTGATGGTTCTTGCAGTACTAAGTGTAGAAGCATCTCTGAAATGCATCCTATTATGGTTTGCTGCCCACAATTTAGTGAGCCCATATAAGATGTTTTTTGGTTTCTGATCTGTAACATTATCAGCAATCTGGCAACAGTGCTCAACGGGCAACTTTGAGAGTGATTGCAATAAAGGTCGATTCGTTGAATGTGCAATGTTTTCATCTGAAGAGCAATAAGAGAAGATGTGGATTGAAAGAGCAGCATCCTCTGATAATAGTAGGGCTTTTCTTGCTTTCCGATAGATAGCTATCTGCCTGGACGCCATTTGCTAATAATCTTATCCTAAAGATAAAAGAAACTGCATGTATTGGAATGAGCTGAAATTCTGTTGGCATGTCTGACTCTAGTGTGCTGAAGTTAAGAAGCTAAGACACCAAGCTAACTTCTTTAAAGAGACAGGTGACCATAAACTGTTTCTTTTTCACAACCAAAAAGTTCATACCAGGCATAAAACCAGTTCGTGAAAAAACTTCTTGACGCATTCCAGGGAATAGTGCAAGCCTGCAAAAACAGCTGGATTCCAAAGGATCATATTTCAGTCATCAGCTAGTAAAATAATTCAGGATAGTATAACCATGCATATAAAGTTTAAGCTATCTTGGGGCCATGAAGTTTGAGATGATTCAAAAGAAAATTTTCATGGCAAACCTATAAGAATGGATAGCTGTAAATGAGTCTGATTGAAAATGACTAGGCATAAACATGCTTCTAACAAAGCAATTAAGATGTCATGAGGAAAAAAGGTGAAGTTAAAAATTTCCTTCACAAGATTTAATAGCTTATCAAGCTGATATAATCAAATCACAGTTGTAACTCAGCCATGTGTTATCTCGTATTTTCTGTGGAAATGCCTCAACCATTCTATGTGATGTGGCATAATGTTAAAACAAATCAAATTATTGAAGTTACAGCTAATTATTGCTGTTGACTTACCTAAAAAACTACAAATGGATGTATGAAAGTTTGACTTTAGAAAATACACTTCAGGATGGTGCAGAAATTTTTAAAAATAAAAGATGGGCAAACACATAAGCATTAAAAACTAAAAAATTATTGCCCTAGAAGCATATAAATTTGTATGTACATGTAAAAAGAATATTATCATCAATCTAAGAGGTCCACGTCTGTCAACCCCAAACTGACTGATAAAAAAATGCTTTATTGCTACAAAGGAACATAAATATATACATGGACAAAGAAGATTATTGTCAATCCAAGGGGCATATACACATCATTATCAATGTTACATCCCTAACTTTAACTCTGTTTTACTTTTTACTTTTGAAGTAATTAGTAGCTGATTACGCATGATTCAATGATTAGATGTTTAGGAAAAATGTCTGGAAAAATCAATGTTTTCATTAGTCATGTTTATTTGACTAAAATTTGACGTGTTTAAAAGTTGTCAAGATGTGATGATCTCATGAGGATTATGAAAATTATTACTGAAACACTAATCTTGTGTTGTTGATTTCAAGTTGCATTTAGGAAACACGTTTCCACCCTTCGAGAAAGGGAGGGAGAGCATCATCAGAGAGAAGGGTATAGATACAAGGAATAGAACAGGTTGTCACCGTCTTAAGTCTATTTCTAGTTGCTTAACGTCAACCTAGTCGTTTTGGGGATGGTGTCGTCATCAAGGTTGAACTTTAGTTGTTTTGTGATTAAGACAAATCTTTGTCGAATATGTCGCTTCTCATGTCGTAACGAGTTTATGTTGTGACCTCATTTGCATAATTGGGTGTTCATTATTGTTTATATTCTTGATAATAGTTTAATCGTCTTAATAAGTTGGGGAACTAATATGATAGCCCGATTCCTTGCAAAAGGAAGTCATTATGATGATCATCTTTGAGTTCATTTTATGGGGTGAATACGACCGAAAGACAACAAAAGATCAATGTTGTCGATCATGTAGGATTGTGTTACCAACTCTTAATTCTCGAATGATTGTCATTTGTGTGTGTTCAATCTTTAAACGTTTTTACTTAATGACTCTCATTATGATATTGCATGTGGACGTTGATTATTTATGATCATCGTTGAATTCGTTTGTTTTGACGAAATGCCAGTTAGATGATGTAATGACCTATGTCGTCAACCTTTCCCATGATGTTAATATTTCTTAAAGTATTATTATGTTGAAAATTGGAAACGGCTACATATGCCAAGAGTTAAACGATAGGATCCAACTTTTATTTAAGAAGGGAAAATTGCTTTGATGAAAATGGTTCAACTCTTAGAATCTTTGGTGATGGCATGATCATCAATTGCTCCTTGTCACTCGCTGAGTCACCCACGCATGCTAGAGTACTATTGCAACCGCCAGTAGTGGCCCTTTGCTATCAATCAAGAAACAGTTATGTGTTGGGAGAGATAGGGAGTTATGCGGGGGGGAGTTCAAAAACATCACTCTCTCTCACTCCAGGCGGTTACGGGGAGACATTTACTCAATTGCTTTTGGTGATGGGCTCGGGTTTTGGGAACACAGGGAGCGTGGTCATTTTGGAGGGAAGGTAACTTTATGCACTTTTGTGTTGTATTTTACATGGTTGTCGATCCTCTGTTTGACAATCAACGTGAGAATTAAAAAAAGAGGAAGGTTCTCAATACCTCAAATGGAGGAAGAATGAGTGAAACCACAGAGTATAGAGGGGGCTCTCGCACTTTTCGGGCAGCAACAATTGGCTACAGATTGGTGAGAAAGACTCATAGGCTTGGAAGAGGCTTATGATTGGGTGCTTTGTGTGGAGCCATGTCCAGGCCTTGGCGAAGCAGCTGATCAATCATTACAGTGATGCACCTGGTCAATGATCACCATCGACCCACAGAACAGGGCCTATGTCTGTCATCACCCGCCTTTTGAGGAAGACGCCATCGCCCTCAAGGATGGGACTGGTCAAGGGAATGGAGCTCGTTGTGAAAGATATTACCAATATTAGAAGAGATTAAAAGGGAGATAGGAAATGAAGTTGCTATTAAACTATAGAGGTTTAGTAAGAAAATATTCATAATCAGAGGATGTAAAGCAGCGGTGGATATCATCTATGCTACTGTAGGAGGAATGTATGCCTATCTGGTCAACTAAACAACATCATGTCTAATTGAAGACAAAGATAATACACTTGTTATCAAATATGCACTTAAGTAATAAAAGCAATTGGTCATTACTACAAACGATTGGTTTGGGCATTCCACTATCAAGGCGTGGGGTAGTGGTGTTGCATTTCCACGTTGGTGGCTCTTTCTTTGGCTTATTAGCCATAGATGTGCAAAAAAAATGAGTCCAACATTATGACTACCGAGCTAGGGAGGCTGAGCTCAAGTTCTTGCTACCTCCATAAAAGCTTCAAGTTCAAAGACCGACAAAGGAGAGGCGACATGATAATTGCAGCATCATAAGGCAAGTAATCTTTCTTCTTTTATAATGCATATAGCTTTTCTTTGTATACACATATACATTGTGATAATAATGGTTATGAAAACCAAGAGTGGCAGTCCAGCCTATAATCCACATCATGCATGAATCTTTGTGAGATTTATTTAAAAATCCACAACGAGGAAGTTTAATCCTTGATTGTTTTAGGGTGATTTAGATGCTTAAAAGATAGTTCGGGGTATGTTATCCTCAAACCCTTCTTGGCATAGACATGTCGGGAGGAAGCAGCATGAAACCACCATTACTTATTATGAGATTCTTTCATTATTAAATGGTAATGTCAAACCATAGTTCCTTGGTTGGTAATGAACCAAGCTTGACTAATTGAGAAGTAAATAAGTGGAAGAAAGGACTAAAGCTCAACTAAGTACTAGATTTTCTTTGAAGAACGCTTACTCGAGTAATGTATAACCATTCTTGAGTTCTTTTAATAATTACTTGTTGAGTGAATTTGTAATAGTAATTGGGCCCTTCGAAAGGAAAAACCTCTTTCCTTCCTCTATATGTTCCTTATTGAAAACACCCAGGTGGGGTATTTGAAAAGGATGTCTATATACTTATATATAACCTTATGTACGTCTCGACGACGACATGGTGTTGTCCATATGGCTAAAGACACCTAAGAGTGGGTGAGAAGGTAAAACCTAACTTATGTTGGAAGATTGACTTAGATCAAGACTAATGATATGAAATGATAGTATTCTTTTAGATATTATATTGGTGAGGGAATACCTTGAATATTATGTTTATTCATGTTACAAAAAATGTGAACGCAAGCAATGCCAAATGATCTAGGAAAGACTAGAAATATTTGTTCTCATGTTTTGCTACATTCATGTTATTACCTTTGGAAAACAAGGATGTTTGATTTTCCATGTATTGGGTTAGAGAAGCTAAACCCTATAATTGAAACAAGAAGGATATAGGAAATCTATAGCTCTTATGTCGGAAATGACATTGTACATATATATACCGATTGATAATGAAAAGTCGAGAAACCATAGAACAAGGCAGGAAGTCTTTATTTTACCTTAAGAGATTCTATGATAATGTCGAAACTCGATTTAACGCATCAAGATGTTGGGTATTGAATCTTGAGAGTAAAATGACAGGAAGTCATAAACCCTAGATATTGCAAGGTTGCAATAAGGGACTTTTAAAAGGTTTGAAATCCCTAAATCTTTACATTGATTGAATATCCTAGATTAAGGATTAGTTCTAAGTCAAATTGGCTAGAATGGATTTTCTATACAGACTAGTTTATGTCTAGAGTACCAAACAAAGTAAGTAATCTTCAGATTGTGATAGTTCTAAGATGAGTTAGAGGTGTGTGTCTAGATGGCATGACCAATTAGAATGATCATACTTAGCTAGAAGGGATCTAGAGTTGTATGGTCGATTGAGTTATGTAGGACACATAACTAGGATTTAGATGGTGAAACTTGACAACTCCTTATATCTATACCTTCGTGAAGGGTCGGGGCGCTACCAGTTAGGTAGTGTGCGGGGGACCACTTGAGTCCACGGTTGGAGGAAAAGCACTAGGATGATGCTCTCCCTCTGTAGCAGAAGACTCACTAAGTCTCGTGAAGATCGACATCAACATTCCAGATGCAATGAACTCCATGTTATGGTTTATGACAATCAACCTATGAGGTAAAACTATTCTTTATGCTAAGTATATCTTATGTGATATAAATGAATAGTGTAAGGAATTCTCTTGATTCTAGTTACAATTACATGTGAATTCAAGTTTGAATTTATCTGGAAAAGTTGTACTTTATTCTTGTGCTTATACAAATGTTTTAATAGGAAAAAAAAAAAAAAATTCTCTCTCATGTTTACTAAGTTTATTTACCTTCTAGTAAATTCTTGAGATTACTTGAGTATTAAGAAGAGGGTTGTTACAGTCAATCTCACCGACGCAAATCTGCACTTCACAGCATGGCAATGAAAATCTTGTCACAACTTGTTAAAAAGACAATGCTCAATGCAATAGTACTACTACTAACTGGCAACAACTATAGTTACTCATCGAAAACACTAAGCAAATGCTATAGATAGAAAAGAACCTTAATAAATTAAATTCAACTAGGATCTACCTGTTTGAACAATATCAAGTTTCAACTATTGAAATTTAATGCTCTTCTATGAAGAAAATATTCACTAAATCAGTAAATTCTCATTTTGGCTTGAGATATGCTATATCTTTGTTAAAATTTAAAACTTAATATGCATGAAAAATAAACCAAATACTCATAATAGCTCTCCACATTCACATTTTGATGCCAATAATCCACATACACTTTGTGACATAAATATTGCCACACTGCTAAAAACTTAATCAAGAGAAAAAAAAAAAGATATAATTTTGATTTGAGGACCAACATCATGCTTGAAAAAAATACTTCAAAATTGTATTTAAAAGGATACCAAGTACAACCAACAGTTTGTGGTGTGAATGCAATGGCGATCGCCTATAAGTGCGTGGCCCAAGTTCAAACTACCCTTGCTGCAATAAGGCAGCTAAAAACTCTAGCAGACATTTATCGAAGTTGCAATGCAACAATTATGGACACATTCAAGTTTTGATCCCATATTTACAAATCTTAAGAATGTAGCACAAGCTTATCCCATGCTGCATTAAAATGACCTACAACCTCATCCAACATTTACCGGTCAAAAAGTTATGACAATGTTAATTAATTTTTTTTATAAAATGGGTGACATCCCAGGAGTAAGATGAGAGCAACTGCCATGATAATAACCTAAACCCCATTGGGCTTGCTCCAGCCACATGGTTCAATATGTGATTGAATCATCATGTGATGAAATTGGAAGAAAGTCCCAGGTCAATTTCAACATTGTTAATACCCCTAGGATGTAGCTTTTAGGCAAGAGATTTTTGAGTATGGAAGTTCTTGCATGTATAGCTTTACCTTTTACTTCACAATTAGCACTACATTTGAAGAGAGATGAGAATGTCAACGTGCAATAAAATCCCGTGATAGGGATATTGTAGTATAGTGAACAGCTTGTAAAATAAGCACATCAGAGAGGATCAAAATAGTGCAGAGGAAGCAGAGGCATTAGCAAATGGAAATTTTAAACCAGATTTTGTGGTCAAATAACCAAAACTACACATAGTTCTACGATTGCAAGAATAACACTTGGGTATCTCAACAAGTCTCTCGTGGAGAAGCCCTGCGTGTAAATTCCTGAAAGACGTTTTAACAATATGTAATGTTGAGTAAAGTTAGCTAAGGGCAAGAAGTTTATACTGTACAAGAAATATCTGGCCATTTCAACAGTTGGTTTGGCATTGGTTGCAGGATATAACCCTTATTTTAAAGCTTTAAGACGTTTTGATTTACATCTATTCTGTCCATCTAACTCGGAAATTCTTAGGTTTATTTATATGCTCGAGTGCAGAACATTATCGATGCACAAAATGTTGAATAGTTCAATTCTACTGACCAATTCAATCCAAATCAGGTCCAGTGCAATTTGGCTTTGTTCGTCTAAACCATGATCACTGTGATACTCGTTCGCCAAACAGGACTACGACCTGGTTTGGATTTTAAATAAAAATGGTAGTGATCAAGCCTTGCTTAATTAAAAAAGAAAATTCAAACGATATTAAGCAATGTACTAGATCCATTTATAGGTATAACTTACTATAAGCCAAGTGCAATCCAAAGTGAATTTGATTGACTAGATACTAAAGTTCTTAAATCGTATTCTCAGTGGTTATGAAGAATTTACATCCACTCTTCAATCCTGACATCTATGTCCATTATATTTTCAGTTTGAAAGTGCAAAATAAAACCAAAATAATGAAGAAACTACCTTGGAAAATATTCAGTTAAAAGAATGCCAAAACAAATCCTAAATTTTTTAATGCTGAAACTATGGTAGATCAAACAATTTTAATGGAGAACCGTGCGCTTGCGATGATTTAACAAGGCTCTCCGAGAAGTTTGTTTAGTCCTCGAACAATATATGGGGAAGCAGGCACAATGACTACTAAGGGTTTTTTTGTACATGCGAGGGTATTAGGTTTTAAACTTATCGTGTACAGTACGTTTCGTAGTACTGGAAACATTCCGCACGTGCAGGAAGTTTCTAGTTACCTAGTTATTATTATTATTTTATTCTCAAATGATAATACGACCTTCTAATTTAGCCCTTATTACTAAGTGTATGGAATAAAATGTTCTCTACTCTAATTTAGCTCTTATTACTGGATTTCCACTCTAATTAATTAAATGGATTGTCAGCAATCAGCATGTACATTTGATCGTATTTATTAATTAATCAATATAAATATCTTAAATACATTTAATTAAAAGATGTCAAGAGATATCTTAATATAATTTTCTTAGCTTGAACTTGAATCTACATGAGAACATTAGAATAGACCATAGCTTTAGTGCACATAGAACAATGTTGATCTATAGAGCAACCTATAAAAATAATTAAATTTCTATCTTTTCAATAACTATAAAGAATCCCCCCCTAAAACCAAGTCAAATCTAAGTATACTTGAAAGGGAGACAAAACTAATCTCCCAATAAAACCATATGCTAAGAGAGCAAAGTGGATTGAAAAGGCCTAAAAAAATTATGTACACAATAGCAAGCTTCTTGAGCTCTAGAACAAAATTAGAGGAGGTGCTTGAGATTCTCAAATTGCACACAAAATGGATAATAAGGATTAAGAACTCCAAATGAGGCCAAACAAGCACCAATAAGGAGACCTTAGTAAAGAATACACTAGGAAAAATAGGCCGATTTAGGTTCAAGAACAATCAACTAGACACATTGGAAATGACACTACCATGTACTAATAGAGGATTGAAGCTACTAATGATGGCTAATTAACCATTAGCAAATCAAGAAAAATCCACATATAGTCTTTATTATGCTTGTAATTATTAAAAGTGGTATCAAAATACCATTTTCAATCCTTCCACTAAGTTTTGAAGGATCTCACAATAATTTTATGAATCATCTAGTGAGGTGTGACATTGATAACAACCTAGAAAGTTCCCTAATCATGGTTATTAAGCTTGTATTTCATTTGAACTATGGCCAAGAGAGAAAATTCTTGGTGGTGCAATGAGTGAAGTTTGGAAACACCCTATTGCCACTTTTTTTTTTAAATGGGGCATAAATTCATGGCACTTTTTCCAAAGGATGATTTTGACAAAAACGAAATAGCGGCCACTAAGTAAAATGATGGTTGATAGAGAGATTAGTGTGGAAGTTATTCCCTACTCATAAGATCCAAGATTTAATTGCCTCTCAAGCTTTCTAAATATTTTGATGATGAAAGTGCCTTGATTCTATATAGGCTCATGCATGGTGAGGAGAGTGCCCAAATTAAGCCATTTCCACATTGGCCTACTAGAAGGCATATCGAAGTTCATGTGATGCCTAAAGAGAATCTTTTAAGCTTCATTTCCTTTTTAAGGCTCTGATAATCCATTTGACACACAAGGTCCAATGTCTTTCATGTGGATTGCAAGGAGGCCTAACTCCTTGAATCTTGAGGGAAGCAATAATATTCCCAAGCAACCCAGTGAAAATTGTGGTGACCATTGTTGGAAGCCTAGAAAAAATCACAAAGCAACTTTTTAATTTTTAAATAAGAGGCTTTTGAAGGCACCCAAGAAGAGGAGTAGTAAACATAGGTGGCACCCAAGATTTTGGAGCAAATTTGGAACTTATTGACCAAAGATAGAGGTTTGGTTATCTAGTAGTTGAGTTTTTTTCAATTTTAACAATAATATCCTACCAAAGGGTAGAAGGAGAAGCTTAAAAGGAAAAGGGTATGTCCAAAAAGTGAGAAGCTTCCACATGCTCAATCTATTTCTGGAACTATAGGTATCAAGTCAACTAAGTTCGGGAAGAAAAGATTGCTTGTAGCATTGGGTTTTCTACCACTAAATTCTCAAACCCAAAGCAAGACAAACAAAAACCCAAATAACGAAGTTCTTGATTGATATTATTGTAATCCTCAATGAGATTTAGAAAAGACATTGGCAAAATTACCATTGATTACTTGGTTGTGAGAATGGAGAAGATAACCAAACCATATAGTGAGATGGAGCAATAGGACAACATTGACAAATAAAATGAAAGATCCCAAAAGATTAAGATTGTTGACCATTAATGGTGATGCAAGTTGATTCATCTATGAACAAAATTTGCACAGATTGAATGAATCTAGGCTCAAATCCAAGAGCCTAAATTGTGGCAAGGATAAATGACCATTCAATACGGTCATAGGCTTTAGCAAAGTCAATATTGACGAAAATGGTAGGCTATTGCAAATTTCAAGCCCAATCCATACCTTCCCAACTAATAATAATATCTAGAATAAACCTAGATTTTATGAACCTAGTTTTCTTAGGGTGGGTCAATTTTAGAAGTATAGGTTGAAACTTGAGATTCAAAGCTTTAACAATAATTTTGTAAGAGGCATTCTAAAGGGTGATAGACCTCCAATTGCTAATGTCTTCTAGATCTCAAAATTTAGGTATGAACTTAATATCTCCCTTGCTAATTGTATTCCCTAAAGACTTGGAATGAAAGACTTCAAGATAAATTTTGTCAAAGTTTTCCATAGTGTCCCAAAAGGATTTTTAAAATTTGGAAGGGAAATTATCAAGACGAGGAGCCTTATAATTAGCTTTAGAGATAATAACCCTTAAAAGTTTATTTTTGGTGAGAAGTTGTTCACAAATAACGTGCTAGGAATTAGGAACCTAGCAAGGAATCACCTTGAGGCATTGCCAAAGAGGAGCACACTAGGTCGAAGCGTATTTTTGAGGAAAAAAACTTGCTTGGATTTTGTAAGAGACATTATAGAGGATGATAGGCCTTTAATTGATAATGTCTCCTAAATCTCTAGCTTTAGGTATGAACTTAATGTTTCCCTTGTTAATTATATTCTCTAAAGACTTGGAAGTGAAGGCTTCAAGATAAACTTTATCAAGGTCATTGCTCACAGTCTCCCAAAATCCTTTATAAATTTGTAAGAGAAATTATCAAGACGAGGATCCTTGACATTGGCTATAGAGATAATAGCCTTTGAAAGATCATTTTTTGAGATAATTTGTTCATAGATAATGTTCTAAGAATTGGAAACCTAGAAAGGAATCACCTTGAGGCACTAGTAAAGAGTAGCAAACTAGGGTGAAGTGTATTTGTTAGTAGCAAAAACTTGCTCAATGTGCCAAACAAAATCCTTGATAATGTCAAGTAGTGTTTAATAACTTGATCTAGTTCATTGATTTCATTAATGTATTGAAAGGAATGGCATGCATTAAAGGCCTCAAAAAAATATTTAGATACATTGTCTCCTATTTTGAGCCAGTGTTGTTGGGCTCTGATATGAGCATCACTAGTTGTGTGTCCATTTGTGACCTACTTCTAGTGGTAAATTTGAGCCACTCAAAGGTAAGAAAATTTATCAAACCACTAATCATCTAGAGTAATGATGGCTTGGTGAATCTTCAAGGTAGTGGCTCTATAGTAGTGGTCAAAAAATTGCACTAATTAATGCCCATAATATGGAGGAAGTAGCTAATATCAGTTATGGCATCATTTCACCAAGCCATCTAGTTGCTCCCATGCATAAGAGATGGCTCTAAATTCTAGGCACATTGAACATGCACCAACATGGCTTTGTAATTTACCATTGATATGTTGATAAAATAATTTGAGTTAGGTCATGTAACTTTGGGTTTAGTAACTTTTTGACCAATACAAAATCATATTGGAAATTGATCATAAAGAGGCTCCATTGACAGGGAATAATAGGTGGCAAAGGAAAAGAAATATTGAGTTGACAACATGGCATAGTCTAGGTGTTTAATTACTTTATCAAGTTTAGCTCTTAAATTACTCTGTGTACCAATACATATGATCCTAATGACAACCAAGATTGGGATCAAAAAGTTCCAATTTATTGCACATGAAATACCACACATCTCTTTTCACAAATATATAATGCATAGGTAATTCCCCACATTTATCACACGACACACCTATAATATTAAAGTTCCCTCACATAACTTGTGGTGGCTAGTAATTAATAGGTAATCCATTTCCAAAGGATAGATATTTCAATAGTATCATCCAAAGCATAAACATTAATAATCCTAAATGAGCCCATAATGCACGATTAATAATCTTACATCTAGGAAATTAATAATCAATGCCAAATAAAGGAGATAAAGGTGATGACACCACCTTGACCCACCTCATGGTTGCTATAGGTAAAAAACTAGAAATCCAAATAACACACAAGCTATAAAAAGAAAAAAGAAAAAAAAAACCTTAACCTCTTATAAACAAAAAAATCTAGACTAAAAAATTAGAATTGAGCATCATGAATAGAGTACTTCTTTGGGAGGTCCATTAGACCACAAACATTTGAGAACATATAATTTATAATTGATTATTAGGAGCCAATTCCTCGTTATCTAGATTAGCAAGAGAAAAATAACTATTTTAAAGAATAGTATCGATTGGATCAAAACTTTATATTTGAAAGTTAAGTTAGCCCAATTACCATTTATTTGAAATAAATTATCTTTCTTCTAAATGACCTAGCGGGACATGGGACCTTAGTTGTGCAACTAAAAGAGGGCTAAACTGAGTCAATAAATAATTTTCTAATAAAGCTCAAACATATTTCACCTCACTAAAGGTCTCCCTAGAGTGGTAATGACCAAAAACCTTTGTTTTAAGTGATTTGAAACCAATTTGGTACCTTGATCCCTAGAGTTGGAGGAAGTCTTGTGAGAAGAATTATTTCCAAAGCTCTTGTCTTTGTGATTGATAATTATAGACTAACATTTATCCTTTTGCAATTCGCACTAACCTTGAAGTGAGTGGAAAGGAAGGTTTTAGATGAGGAGAACCCAAAGGACAATCGTGAATCTTATGTTTGAAAAACTAATATTAATAAAAAGTATTTAGTAAGTTTAGGAAAATAATGCATTGGATGTATCTCATTTTCCCAATTTAAATATCACTAATTTCTTTAAGATCCTTAGATAAATCCACCTCAACATGATTTCATTGTCGAGGATTAGTTTAATAGATCCATTCAACCTTAGCACAAACCATAGTGCCTAAAGAAGAGGAAATCTAGGTTAGTAAGCTCCAGCATGGCAAAGGTAACCCAGGGAGTTCAACCCAAATGACAACCTTAAGGGACTTGTAATGTCCCAAGATAAATATCAAGGAAAATATTTTGGATATTTAAATTTGTGGCTTAAATATTTGACTAGAAACCTTCAAAAACCTCAAATCAAATTAATATTTTATGATTTTAAAATGCTTAGATAATGTTGAACCTCTTGGTGGCGTTGATGTAGATGGTACTATTGTCAAGATAGTCCAATGGTATCTTGCCTAGAGGAGTTTCTTTTCCAATAGATGGGAATTTGTATGTAACCCCTGAATATTCTTGTCTTCTTTGTCGATATTAGAGTTAACCTCACCTAGATGCACACATCACAATAGAGTGCCCTATAATCCTTATGATAAAGAGTTGTTGCCAAGACACGATCGATGCAAGATTTGGATATCATTAATTTTGAAGTGGATGGCAAAATGAAATGAGATATATGAGATGGAGATGGATTGGTTGATAGTTTGGATAATGGATCTTTGATTTTCCAAACTTGAGATGATGAGAAATGAAAGGTGGAGATGGAGTTTCGAGTGGAATTAGGAACAACTTCTTAATATACTTTGCATTTCACTCTTGAAGTCCTCTTTTACATCGGTGGACATCTTTGATGGATGAAATTCCTTTTTTTCATTTTACACCATATTTTCTTTGACTAGTGAAGTTTGATAGGGATTATTAACTTATTTTTCTTTTGCCTCCATTTTTATTTTATTTTTCCATTTTTATTTGTTGATTCTTTTTCTTCATTGACTTTCTCTTTTCTTTGATATAGATTTCTCTCTTTTTGCTGGTCCAAATTAGAGGGTAAAAATATGTGAGCATGTTGATTCATCGCATGGATGGTTGAAGTAACAATAGAGGTTTTATCATAAGGACCCTTCATGCTCCCCATGTTGATGGTTGCATTAGGTAAAGTTGCCCACGATATTATGGAGGTATTGTTGACATGTTTGGATTCTTTGATTTTATAATAATTGATGCCTTGTTGCTTAGGATTGTTGATTGTCTACACTAATTCTAAGATATCCTAGTCATGTAGGTTTAATCCTTTTCTTTGATAATGCATCCACTAGTAAATTTCCACTTAATATGACTTGTCTTGGAAACATAAGGATACTTCTTCTATGTTTTGTTGGCAATCTTCTTGAAAGTAGTGGTAGAAATACTAGATTGTGATTGTTCTTCAAAAGATACTTGTGATTCATAATCAATTTAGAAATATTCTTCATGATTCATGATTGGAGTGTCACCCTGAAGGTTTGTGAACTTTATCATTGCTTGATCATTTGTAAGAATTCCAAGAGTAGAAGACTCTTTTTTTGAATGAACATCATCTATCTGTCTATATAAAGTAAGCATCTCATGGGTAGATGTAGGAGTGTTTGATGTATGAACATGATCATCATTTTTAAATCTTGGGTGGATTGGAATAACTCATTAGTTCATGATAATAGTTTGGATAAGTGCACTCTTCATGTTGACTTATCTCATATAAACTATCGTTAATGGATTGGAAAATTCTATGTAGATCATGATAGTACTTCAGAGATATGGGGTCTTTATCTTGACTTGTTTCAGAGCAACTTTTGTTATACTCAAGATTATATTCTTGACATGGACCTTGATTTTATGGCGAAGTATGGATGAAATACTTTTGAATAGTCTTAATGGATTGGATAAGGTGATAACAACTTGTTTTATATTGGAGTTTCTTCAACATGTCCAATCATGAAGTCAAATGAAGGAGTTATGTTGCAATCTGAGACATATTTAATACCATCATTTCGATATAGAACATTGCTAGACATTACCAACTGATCTTGATTATGCATTTGGAAAGTATCTTGATACATGTCCAAATCCTCATAATGTGAAGAATGAGTAATATTGATATTTGCTACTACATTATCATAGGTATGGTTCACATTGTTACAACTCAACATCTTTTCAAAATCTTTGGCCTTCCCATGATTGAGCATTGGATCTTTATAGATTCCTAGATCTTTGTTCCTAGGTTGTTGATCGATATTTACTTCCCCTTGATCAATAATGTCTTGGATGAGATGTTTTAGCTTAACATGATTTTGTGTTTTATGGCCTCTTTTTCTATGGTATTGGAAAAATCTTAGTCATTATACCATGAGGCTTTTATTTTGGGTTAAGGATAATTGTGAAACTCGGGAAGTTCAATGTGCTTTGGTTGGATCAATTTCTCTAGGATTGTTTCAATGGGTTCCCCTAAGGGAGTGAATTTCCATTGAGGAACATTGTTAGGTCTTGGTGGTGGTCCTTGTGAAGGATTAGTGTTTTGGAAATTCTATTGGGTATTTTGTTGTGTGTGTGAGTTAGATGACACATTTATAACAAATTTTACATCCACCACACCATCATTAGTTACATTCTTATTTTTGGCCCATAAATGGAGTTTGTCATCAAAAATAGATGATTGGTGATAATTTTGCACGTGTCCTTTGGAAATGATTACTCTTTCAATGTTTAGAGCTTTGGAAAGAAGTTCATCAAAAGTTGATATGCATTTCATTCATATTTGGAAGGCAAGGTTTGTGTTTAGATTACTTGCCACAATCTCTACCTGTTGTTCTTTGGGTATTGTGTTGGAAATAGGATGTCATTTAATTGCAAATCCTAAACATTAATTATTTCATGTATCTCCTAGATTATTGGAATGTGTTCAACAACACTAAGATTAGGATGAGATTAATTATTTGGATGAAATAAATCATGAAATTGACATTTGTAGTTATTCCTAAATAATAGGAGCATGTGGGTGCACACATGGTAAGGTGAAACTCACCTTGTGTTCAGTTAACTATACGAGTAACAATTAACACTTTTGAATGCATGAAAGATCCTAGGAGTTAGGATTTGATGTTTGCATGCTTGAAGTTCAGTTAAGTTCAGTTCAAATTAGTTAAGTGTTCAATATCACACAGTTGCAGTTCATTAGGAGTTATCTTACATGCTCATGTGCATAAGGGAGTGACCATCTCAGTTAACTATAAAGCACTTGAAGCCAACTTGGGCCAAGATGCTTTATTGGATTACCTCATGCATGATAAGATATTTGAAGGCTCGTTAAGGACTACTTAAGGCAACTTTGAGGAAGAGCTTTGGAATTATCATGAAGTGAAGGAGAAGTTGTAGCTTCAGTTTGGGACCCAAATGCATGAAGCACATGTTGTAAGCTTTAGTCTTCACTAAATAACTCAACTTGAAGGAATATGGCTTACCTTTTCAAGGGCTTGAGCTTATGCATTGTAATTATCACCATTTGGATATTACAAGGTTGCATATTGTCTCTATATCTCATTCAAGTTGAATAGAGTTTTCATAATTGTTATTGCAGGTGTGAAGAAGATTGGTAAAGACAGAAGAAGCATTCTCAAGCAAGAATTGGAGCTATTGTAATTCATAGATTGAATAATAGAATAATTCTTGGTGGAGTTTTTTCCGAAAGGGTTTCTCCACGGTACATCTTGTGTGATCTTTCTAATATCCTGTCTAGTTCTTCTATCAACTTCTCTCTTCATTCTACAAGAGTAAAATGAATTAATCAAGATAATCACCCACAAAGAATATATGTAACAAAGAAAAGACTTACTTAGATCAGCAATATTAATTTTTACAGAGTATTAAGCTAAGAAAACACCTCATTTTACAACATATTGACCATTTGCACTTGCTCGCCTTGTGTCTCCATATTTGTAGGAAAGAGCAAAGGATCCTCTTTTGCCTTGATGTCTACTTGCTCGCCTTGTGTCTCCATATTTGTAGGAAAGAAGCAAAGGATCCTCTTTTGTTTTTTAAGAGTGTATAATTCCTCCAAGGTGATTTCAACATCAATATTGTAGGATAAATGAGCTACAAATTGATCTATGATTTCTTGGATGTTTTAATGTCAGGTGGTAGATGTGAGAACTATTCAATAGCTTACCCACCCAAACTACGTGGAAAGAGGCACATTAGATATGGATCATTATAGGAAACTTCCATGCAAGATACATATAATTCCCTTATGTTCTCTTCAGGGTCACCACATCCTTTTGTATTTATCAAACTTTGGTATTTCAAAGTGTTCCCGAGAAATGGTAACATTATGATGCTTCTATCGAATGGGTATGGGCAAAAGTCTTGAACAGTGTATGATTTTTTCATCTTTCCCATTTATATATCATAAATAATTTTTGTTAACATTTGGATTTGTGAGGATATTTCTACAAGTAAATTTTTTTACTTATGGATTTTACCTATTGTATAGATTTGAATCTTAATATGGAGGAACATTTGTGTCATATGAACCCGTTTGATAGTGGATATTTTTTTGAGGTAAAGGACCAGTTTGATATTGAGGATTATTTTGAGGTATGGGGCTCGTTTGATAATTGCCTTGATGTTGGGGAGATGCATTGTGAGATCCATATGGACTTTGGTGGATGATGTTTTGTTGTGAAGGGTTTCGTTGTTGGTAATGGATGTATGATGGATGTTGAGGATTTTGTTGAAGAATTTGTTGTGCAATCAAGTATTGGGATATTTTTTGTTGTTGTGCTTGAAGTTTTTGTAAGGTGGTGTATTGTTGAGTTGAGGATGTTGTGATGTTTATTGATTTTGTGGAGTGATATCTTGAGAATATTGATGTTGATTTGGGACAATTTTTTGTTGGTTTTGATGTTGATGCTGATGTTGTTGATTTTGGGGTTGAGGTAGTTGAAATTGATATTGTTGTTGTTGATTTTGTTGTTTGGGTTCTTGTATGCTAGGGACATCTGTGTGCATGTTTTTTGAAGGGGGATTTGTGAATGGATCCATCCCATAGTTCATCATGTTTGTGTTTGGTATGTTCATGTTTGGTATATTTGTGTTTGGTATGTTCGTGTCCATTTGGTTGGTGTATGGTGGTGGATAGTTTATATTTTGGAAGCCTAGACTTTGAGTGTTATATAGAGGATTGTTATATTAATTTAGAAATTTTGTTTAATCCACTCCTTATAGAGTGACTGTGGGTTGATTTGGTACATTTTTTGAAGGATTATTTTCAATGATATTATGTATCAGGGGTTGATTTTTTGATGGATGATTCTTTGCTCCAAAACCTAAAAAGGTGTGTCCCTAAGTTGATTAATATCAAAATCTATGGGAAGTTTGGCACTAGCTTTTTTGTAAGTTTTAACATGTATAGGTTCAAATCAAGATGTAACATAGCCTCTATTGCACTACTAAGAGATGGGTCTTGTGACATCTCTAGTAGCTCATCAGGAGTAAATTTATGAGGCTTACTAGTGATGTCCTCTATATTAACTATTTTAACTTCAACAAGGTTGGGTTGTATTTTTGTTGGAAAAGGAAGTTCATACCCTTTAGAATTAGTTTTAGGCATTCCATAGGGTTGGTCACTTATACTTGTGGTAGTAGGAATATTTGAACCACTATGATTTGACTCCATGTTTTTCTTATATTTAGACCTTGTTGTAACCATAAAACTTGTATGTGGTATGTGCGGGATCATCATGCAAAAAACAGCCCTTAAGTGCAAAAAGTTCAAAAATTAGTGTTAGGCAACTTGACGTAAATATTTGAATAAGTTATCTATATTATTTAAAAATATGTAAGAATAGAATTTGTAGAAAATTGAATGTAGTTTCTAAAATACTAGGTTTATTTAAAAATAAATAAAATCTATTTGGTGAAAATTTGAAATTTCAATGCATGAGTACTTAAATTTCAGGGAAAAATAAGAAGTAGGTGTCTGTCTAATTACCCTAACCATAATAAATTATAATATTTTTTTTAATATTTTATATATAAGTAGAGGACTCATTTCCGGATGTGATGCATATTTTTTTGTAATTTTTTTCCAAGTAAATAATTAATTATGAATTTTTTATTACAACTTTTAGAAATATAAAAACTCGTCTGTCTAACCACCTTAACTTGGTCAAAACTTCATGAAATTTAATTTTTATTTTTTAATCCTATATTATGTGAAGTATAGAATGTGACATGTTTCGATTCAAAAAATATGATACCTTTGAAAGTTATAGATGTTTTCAATCATCGATCGTGACTTTAGTCGTAATTTAATAGAAAATGAATAATAATTATTTATTAAATTCAAATTAAATCATAATTTATATTTTGGAAAGCTGAGAATCTCCTAAAAACCCTTTTCATTTCATTATTAATTTTGGGTGAAAAAGTCGTCACCACATAACCCCGAATATTGCCACTTTTACACCATGACATACCCATCAACCCTAGGAGACGCTAGATGCAAATGACTTTGTTGAAACTTTTTTGTTGCTTTAAATTGAGCTAATAATGACACCTTAATTGGCTTTAGACCAATGTTGAATGATTGTTTGAATGGATGGAGGATGTGGAACCTTCAATTTTGATAAAGTTTAGACTAGATCTTTTGTTTAGGTATGTTTGAGGATGATGATGAGATTACAAACTTTGGGAACAAACTCATGACTCCAAAGTAGGTTTGATCATAATGATTTTGACACTAACTCAACCAAATACTTGAAAAGAGATTTTTTTCAAGCATGAAGCCAAACTAGGTGATAAGATGAAGATCTAAATCCAAATTATCAGATCTCAAAATGTTAGGTTACTATTTGGAATGAAACATTTTGATAATGAGGTTGATCATTTTTTTTGGTGAGTGGAGTTGAGTTGATCCAATGATATCTTAGAAGTTGTTTAACAAGCCCAAAGTCATGGTGAACAAAGGTTTATTTATTGTTGTTCTGACTAATACAATTGAATACAAGTCTATTTTGCATAAATTTCAAGTGATTTAGTGTTTGCTAATCAAAATACAAATTCTAGAAATGCTTTAAAAGTTCTTTATTTTTAAGTCACAGTAAAGGGCGTCATGTTGTTGTGAAAAGGCATTGGACTATTTTCTTCAAAAGCATTGAAGTTTTTGCAAAGGCATTAATGTCCAATAGAAGTGTCGCATTGTTGAAGCAAACACATCGCAATATAGATTTTTGTTTACCCTAAACAAAGGCATCGAGATGTGCAAAGGCACCAAGATGCAAAAAAAGTGTTGTTTAGATAAAAATAGAAGCATTAGTTTTCAAAAAAGTGTCACACTATTTGGACAAATCCATCACTCTATTCGGTGGTTCTTTTATGTGCAAATTGACCTAGGAGTTTGAATTTTTTGAAATGTGTAAAGTGATAGAAAGTAGCAAACAACATGTAAGAGTAACTCAATTGGATTTTGAAAGACTTGAATGTGTATTCTTCTGCAAGACCATAGTAATTGGTATCATGGATAGATTCACAATAAAGACATGCCATAGAACACATTCTAATTATAGTGGTAGATCAGGATTATCAACTTAAAGTGGGCCTGCATAATAAAATACCTTACAACGAGTGGATGGCTAGAGTATTCCAAGGTCACGTACCACCTTGATACCTCTTACCTTGAAAGGAAATGTTCCTAACAAGGGATTATTGTCACCTCAAAAAAGGTTGGTACATAGCAAGTAACTTCACACATTGATCCTTGTATGTTGCACCACTTTAAGTTGACAGTTTATAAATGGCTCTTAGGCTTCTAAATTTTACGAGGTTCATAGTAGGGGTTTGCAGTGAACAAAGATCCCATCTAATATGTTTAATTTGATAGGGGTCACCTCTCTCCTCACCACCTATATGTGTCTTGATAGACCGAGGGTCACCGAGCTTGGCTTGAAGGATGCTAGCTACTCCTTTGGGTATAAATTTTGTTCTCCCCCCTTTATATAGCTTGTCGAAAAACATGTTTGAGATAAAAAAAATTAGGGCAATGAAGCCCCCAAGAAAGTCTCCTACTTAGAATTAAATGGAACTAGTGTTACTTTTAGTCATCAAGATTGTTCTTGGGAATCATGAGAGGAGAGCATACGAAACACTAGACCTCAAGGTGAAAAAAAATATGCAAGTTAGTGGTCTTTCTAATTTCTAAGATCACACTAAGGCACAAGGAAATAGCATACATACACACTAACCTACCAAACACACCAAACAATTCATTTTAAGTGCACTAAGGATTCAAATGTTTGGTTCAATTTTAAAGCACCAAGGGAAAATGAACTTTATTGGTAAATTTTAATCCCAAATTGAAAAGTGCAAATTGTTGGTTCATTTTAAGCACCAAAGGAAAGTGATAGTTGTGGGGTTCATTTTAAGCTCCAAAATGAAATGTTAAGATGTATTTTAAGAACCAAAATAAAGTGAAATAGTTGTTGGATCAATTTTAAGAACTAAATTCAAATGTGAATCCTAGATTAATTTAAAGCCTACAAAACCATCAACATTAATAATTTTTCTTTGATTCTCATCTTCTCCCATTAATTTCCAAGGTGTTGAAAATTGTTAGTCTTGACACAAAAGATCAAGGAAACAACAAATTTTTAGAGTTATCTAAAAGTCAAATTTGAAATAAAATTAAACCTTAACAAATTAAGTCACTATTATACCTAAAAAAGGCGTCACACTGTTGTGCAAAAGCGTCACACTATTGATGGCATAAGCATCAAACTTCTACAAAAGCATCAAACTTTTATAGAAGTGTTGTGTTGTACTTGTAAATAGAGGAGGAAATATTAGAACAAAAACATTGTGATAGGATAGAGGTGTCACATTGTTGATTTGTAGAAGTGCCATGATTTTGCGGAAGTGTCCCCCTTTGACAAAAGTATCACGTTATACTTGTAAGCAATAAAGCTAGATTATAATAGAAGTGATACAATAAATAGAAGCATCGATATTTGAGCTACATAAGTGTTAATCTTTAATGAAAGCATCAAACTATTATTGTAGAAGAGCCACACTTTTTCTATAACTTGCAATCTGATAGAAACTAAAAAAAATTTGGTTAGAATATGGATGTGGGTCCCACAGACCATGCGACCTATGGTTAGCTCAAATGATCAATTAACATCAAAATAGAAGCAATTAGGATCTTAAAACATCAAGAACCTACAAGATCATGATCAAATGGAAGCCATGCTCAGTGAAATTGATCTAACATTGCTAACATAATTCAATTAAACTCAAAGAAATATAATTCTAAACAATTGAATTTATTGTCAAACAAATCTCCAATCCCATTGTGGACTAATACAAACTTGGAGTGATGTGGATTGCTCAATTTTTCCTAATCTTTGTGCAAAATCTTGGTTGAAGAGGGTTAATTCACAAAATGGGGCTCCCAAATTGCTCAAAAATGGCTCAACAATTCAAGAGAGTAAGGATACGAAAGATTGTGAATATCAATTCATGTAAAAAGGCTTGGTATTTATAGACTTTTGGAATTATGATCAATGGTGAGAATAAGAAATGCTAATCAATGGATGAGAAGAAATTAAAGAGGTGAGTGTGGATCAAGAATTCAATCAAGGGTTAATAATCCAAGAAGGCATGGATCAAGGATTTAATCAAGGGCTCATAATCCATGAGAACTCAACAATATACCTTAATTTATGGAAATATGTTGGAGATATTGTTCATGTGGAGGGAAGAATTTGAATTTGAAAAGGGAATATTTTTCAAGAATATTATTTTCGGAAGTTGGAGGATTGGAGGAAAATTAGTTATTTAAACAATTATGAAAATCATTTAATTGTGTAGGTTGGAATAATTAAGACCTTTAGTTAAATAATTAATAATAATTTAATAAAAGAGGAAAATTAATGTTTTAATTAAATAATTTGGAAAATTATTTAATCAAAAGGGAGAAAATTAGAATGAAGAAGAAGAATTAATCAAATAACCTTAATTATTTTAGGAGAATAAAGTGAATTTAACTAAATAATTGAAAATTATTTAATTAAATGGAAGAAATAGGTGAATTATGATGTTAGTAAGTGAAATCAAGGTGTGTGATATGCTCAAGACATTTTTAGGTGTCTATAGGGTCTAGCCTAAAAACAACCTTAGTGCACCCCTCAAACTATTAGGTAGTGTAAAGGGGGGTGGTGACCCTCAACGCCATGCATATATTTTCTATCAAGGAGGTGTTACAACATGAGAAACTCAAATATTTTGAAGATCTCACATGCAAAAAAAAAAATTATACATTCTAATTACAAATATACAAAATGGATGGTGTGCTTTCACTTCAAGATATGAATGAATCTACAAATTGCATTGCACTATTATTTAACTTTTTCCTTTAGTGAATGCTCGGGTCTAACAAATTTATACTAAGATATCAGTATTGATCAATACATGATCTAGTGATTCAAAATCAATTCTAATTTGAGTAAACATTTTAAATTGCATACATTTATTTCTTTCAAAAAATAGAGCCATCATATTAGAGAGGAAATAGATGGTAGGAGATGAATATTGATTGATATCTCAAAGATTAAGAAATTTGTAACTTAATTTATTTTGAAATGTAAATTTTTCTTATTCTTTTTAAAAAACTAAAGAGAAATAAGAGCGATCTTTTTATAATTTATATATAATTTAATAGATACTTGCAACCCATACATGAATCAACATAATTTATGTTTTGATCATGTAAACACGTAAAATATACTAATTGATCCCATGCACCTGATCTTGATTTACTAACACCAGTTCATCCATAATCATCTCCTTTGCTAACCATTTAATCGAATAATCTTTATTTGATTAAATTCATCATATTTCATCTTTTAATTAAATACATCAATTTTATCTGATTAAATCATTATCTCCTATTAATTAAATAAATTATTTTGTTTAATTAATCCTATTCTCCTCTTTTAATTAAATAATTCATTTTATTTAATTAGGTTCTAAAGTAATTCCTTTGAATTAAATAAATTAATCTTTATTTGATTTAAATCTAGCTCCATCCTCTTTAATTAAATAAATCCAATTTTATTTAATTAAGTCTAAAATCATTATTCCTCTCATTTTCATTTATTTTAATCCTAAAATCACAAATCAAAAGGTCCAAATCTGACTAATTTCCATTAAAGTTAATCAAATCATGATTAATGCTAGCACTAATCCTCCAAATCCTCTAGATTTTACAGCAGTACCCAAGTAAATCAATTTAATTGATTTATTAGTCTCCTCCATTTCATTCAAAAGGCATAAGGTGGAATATTCCTCAAATTTAAAAATATGTCCCTCCAAAAGGACTTGTCCATCCAACAAGGCATTAAAGGCCTCTTACATGTACTTTTCTTGACCCAAGTGGCATTTAATTCATCTTTCATCTCCCTCCAACATGTCATTTCTCCAAATTTGAATTTCCACCTAATAGCATTAATGTGCACATTCATCAAAATGTGCTCCAAATTTGTCCACTCACATGTTGACAAGTGGCATTGTGCTATTGATTGGTGTTTGATCCCACATTCATCCCTTTTTATTATTCTTCCATCTATCTCTTCTATAAATAGAAGGCTCTTTTACTAATTTAGGATCCACAAGTCTAGCATTTTCATCATAGTCATTTGAATCCACAAGTTCATCCACAATCTTGGGAATTTTCATCCACAACTTATGCAAAGTTATCATATTTATTGTTTGGAGCAATCTTCGTCCATTTTCATAGTTTTTCCTCATTTCATAGCTAGGTTATGGAGAAATTTCACCAAGGAGCATCAATCTTCAAAGTTCATCATCAAGCTTGATTAGGAATTGGGAAAGGGCTATTTTCCACATCAAAATAGCACCAATTCCCCCATGGGATTAAGAGTTTGAGCATTGAATAGGATTTGATAACTTTATTTTGTGTTCATGTTATTTCTTGTTCTTTGCATTTCAAATGAATCTTATGGGGAATGATGTTTCTAACTTGCATATTGGACTAATATTGTGTTTGTGCAGG
>VDFB02344677.1:53466-63789 GCA_007258455.2 Sequoia sempervirens
TTTGTTGTCTGTGGTTTGTCTTGACAAAAAGATTGGGGCAACTTGTGCCCTTAGTATGAGTTAAATGACATTCCTTGTCTGCGACTGTCTGTTATTAGCAAGTGGATGAGCTTGCACACCTTGATCTATGTCATATCATAGTGTTTTTCTCCATTTGTATTAGTCCTGCCCAATGATGATAAAGTGAAATACCTTTTGTGATACAGTGAAACATCGAAGATTGCTAATACTAACATCCATCACATTTCTTTTATCATTTCCCAATCTTTCTTTCTGCACCAATAGTTCTTCTTTCTTGCATTATGACGAAGTCCTGTGACACACAACAATATAAGTCATCTTGCAAACAAATACATGTTAGAAGGAAATATACATATAGGCATTTATCATCTCTAGGACATCATGGCATAATAGGCATTCATCATCATATGATACATATCATAAGCATCTATGCACATCATAAATGTAAACATATGCATTACATTACATTTGTATATCATCACATGTAGAAAGCATTGTACATATACCATCATATT
This sequence comes from Sequoia sempervirens, assembly GCA_007258455.2. NCBI lineage: Eukaryota > Viridiplantae > Streptophyta > Pinopsida > Cupressales > Cupressaceae > Sequoia > Sequoia sempervirens. The sequence goes on from VDFB02344677.1 coordinate 54,003, forward strand.
GCATCTCACAATTATAAACTGCATACATCATATATAATCAACATCACATAGAATCAACATTATATCATTAGTTGCATAAACACATCTTACAATAGATATAATCATCCATCACATAGGCACATCATATAAACATCACATGTATAAATTAACGACTGCATAATCAATAAATAGAAATGCATATCATTAGAATCGCTGCCAAAATTATATATATATATATCACTCAACCGTGTCATATCACAATGTCATAATGTATCATATAAACATGGGAACCCGCAGGCTATCGAACCATAATACAATGTCTCAATACCTATCAAGAAATATCCCTATCCTGAACTACCACTGCTATCATGGCTGCCCTATGTAGATGACTAATGTCGGGAACCCGATGACCTATGAGTTGAGTGAGGCCTGTCATATGGACCTGCTCTACGTGGCTGCTCCACACCCTCTGTGCTAACTGTCCTGGTGTGGGTCCTGGTTTGTGATCTGTTGCTACGTGCCTGTGAGAAGCTGGGAGCTCGTCTATCTGGAGGAACCTCTACCTCATATAAATCACGATAATAAGTCTCCCTCTCCCTAGCTTTGACTAACTCTCTGGCAAACACAACTAATGGTCCAGTACATAAGGCTCTGAGCTCTGTGAATCTCTGCTCAGTCTCCTGTCTTTGAGCTATAGCCTGATCTCTATCCATGATGGCTCTATCCCTCTCCATTTGATATACATCTCTCTCTAACATCAGGACCCTCATCTACTCCTCTAAGGATGTGCAGTTCCCCACGCATTGCTGGTGTTCAAGATTCATGGTTCTGCAGGCTATCCCAGTTTCAATCCCTAATTACACTCATCCCTCCTCCTCATCTAACTTCCTTAGAGGATTGCGGATCTTCATGATCATCATCCCTATCATCCTCCGGCACCCCAATGCTCAAGGACACCTGCTCTCATTCCCACCTCCTCTCACACCTCTGCCTCTAGATATTACTGGTTTCTACGGGCTGCTTCCTCCTTCTTCTCCACCTATCACAACATCCAACTTCCTCCCTCCTCCTCTCCCCATTGTTCAGGCAAGGAAAGATTCTTCTCTCTGAGCGCTCCTTCCTCATGACTGGGTGATTACTGTATGGTTCCCTTTATCCTGGTTCATATATCCTTCTCTGCTTCTCTGCATTCATTAAGCACTCCTCTCATCATCTCCACCATCCCCACAACCTCCTCCAACTCCATGACCTCTACCTCTACCTCACTTACCTCGAGAACCTGTCCCTTGCTGCTCTATCGGTGCTGGCTACTCTGGATTTGTCAATGGAATCAGCCTATGTGTAGCCCACCACTGATCATACTCCTCTGTCGTGCCTGGGTCCACTGGACCATCTCTCCACCCCCAAGGAACTGCCTATAGTGCATCAATGTCTACCTCGACTGTGGCCACTCAAATCTTTGGACTTCATAGAGGGACCTCTCGTGATGACCTTGCGAACTCGGCCTGTCCTCTTGGCACGTCCTATCTCTCTTTGAACTGCCGCAATACACGATCTGGCAACTGCTGCTCTATGATATGGACATGTGACACTATCTGCCCAATCAAATATTGTGTTTGACGACAAAATGGCAAGTGCTCATCCTCATCTGACCACTCCACACATCTCAGGTATGGCCTCCATGTAAACTACACCATCGTGTCTATGGCGTGCCTGAAGTATCATGCGTCTCCTATATGGTGTTGTGTGTTCGCCCCGCATAATGGAAGGCATTGGGAGCTCCATGTGGAAGGTCAACTATCGTTGTTGGATAGAAGATAGCAATGTGTTCCCACGCCCATACCATCAAGAGCGTGGTACCACAACTCATAGACTGTGCCTCTTGGTAGGCAATATCATGCAAATGAAAGTATAACATCCCAAGCAGACATGAACCCCAAACATATACCACTTGATGCTCTAGCAGGCCCACAAGCATCTCCCCCCACCCTACTGGAAAACCATGACCTCGACGGTTAGGAACTACTATGCCACCTATCAATATACACAATAGATAGTCTAGCTACCTGTACCTCTGAGCCAACACATGCCACCTAATCTCATAGTGGTCAAACCCTAACTGCCTGATGTCTGCATGTGGGTACTATCTACACATCTTGGTTGCACCCCTCTGGGTATCATATGTCACCCATGTGCCTCTAATGGGAAGTCTCAGAATCCTTTAGACATCCTCCAATGTAATAATGGCCTCTCCAGTCGGTAGGTGAAAGGACGATGTCTCTGAGTGCCACCGCTCACACAATGCTGTCAATAATCCCCAATTCACCTGAATCTGGGGCATGTTTGTAACATGCAAAAGACCAAGATGCCATAGGAAACATCGCTCGACACTCTGCAAGCTGTCCCTAAACCAAAAAGTCATCAATCTCGACTCTCGGGTATATACTGTATCTAACACAACCTGCAATGGTATTATACATGCCTCATGTTAGCATCAAACATCTATTCTAATGAAAATTGATTAAAATTAATTATTATTCCAATGCATCATTGTTTTGCACATGTGTCATTTTTTAACATATGCGGTGCATAAAATTCACTTGCATCATATTATTAGTCACACGTGTTGTTCCTTTTCAAATGCAGATAATTACATCACAATTATGTTACACTATAACATATGCATTGAAATACATATGAATGTTTCGAGGGAAACTCAAATGCATTGCATAGAAAACAGATGCGACTATTCTACATGCAAATGCGATGCAAATTATCAAATGTGGTTCATTAACCTGCAAATGCGTTGAACCACATAAAACTATGCAAAACATTTTCATGACAATTTGCAAATGCGGTCTTTCGCATGCAAATGCATTCTTTCACATGCAAATGCATCGTTCACGCATTCACATGAGATGATTTAATAAAATGATGCATACATCAAATTGAAAATAAATGCATAAAATTACGTGCAAGTTAAAAAATTCAAAGGTCAAGTTTGAGGTACATACCAGGGGGTCCGCGTCAGCGGGCCTTTGGAAGGTCTAGATCCTGTAGGCTCGGTGATGGGTGTTCAGAATAGGGGACATCGTCACTGTGAGTGCAAAGCAAAATCTCAATTCTAAAGCTGAGTGGGTGAAAATGAATAGGTTTTTACCCCAATTTCTATATATACCTAGGGTTTTGGTGGCATTCTTTTCTATTGGCCACTTCAACTTTCATTTTCAATCAACCTGTATCCATACCTAACATTTCTAAACTCCATTTTGTCAACTCCACTGCATTTTTGGCTATCCAATGGACTAATCGGGACTATTTCCAATTTTTTTTTGAATTTTTAGAAAATTTGTCAATTTTCCCAAGGGGGCATACCTTCACCTATTTAACACTGGGGCATGACTGGGGCATATTTTTATCAATTTTCTTTGACACAATGCTAAAACAGAGCATTGTATCAAAGGAAAATGCACCTAAAAACCCTGGCCAAGTCCCACACTTCTATTATTCTTTCACACCTATTCTCCATTAAATGTTATCAAACAACAATTATTTAATTATAATCTATGAGTCCCCATTTCTTCTAGCTGATTAAATAATCTTTTAAAAATTTAATTAACCATCTTAACATATCTTCATTAATTAAAATAATTCACTATTTAAATTTAATCTACACTTTTCTTTATATGTTGTCTAATTGTCGTCACCCCTGCCTACCTATACTAATTAACCTTATCTTTTTCTATCAACGCCAAATAAATTCTACTAATTTACTCTTTATCATACTTCAACCAATTAAATAAATGATTATTTAATTATTCATTAAATCCCTTCATCACTTAATTAAATAAATATTATTTATTTAATTATTCTTCAAATATCAAATCTTGATTTAAAATGAATGATTTAATTCGTGAATTCTATTTTAACGCATTCCTCTATATTTAGATAATTGTATGAGTTATCTAAGTATTCACTTTTACTCAACTCAAAGATCTATTCAAATTGCTCAGTTAACTCTTGATTTAATGTTTGAGTGGCATTCTCGAGTAATCTCTTTGTTAAATCATTCAATCAGTCTGTTTCTAACCCCATCTGTATGTATCTCGAACAAAGAGTTGCTTTTAATCCATCTTTATCTTTATTAGTAAAGATACCTTCTGCTTTTCAAAACTGAACTTATTTGTTCAATGCATTAACCTTCATACTCTACTTCATTTGTAATCACCATGTCCTTACTTAACTATTATTCCAATGCATTAAATTAATCTTGCACCAACCTCGGTCTGCTGATCTTAAATCTTGGCATGTTCTTCCGAAGAATCACCCACCATCCTGTTCCTCAATATTCCAATCTCAAAAATCTCATCTAAATCTTTATGACCTTTGAGAGCACTTTATCTTGAATCTTTGATGTTTTGTTGGGCAACTACTCATTTGTTAGGCTATGACTTGCAACAGATTACTTGGAAAATCTAAGGGCCATTATACTACAATAGCAAAATGGAGAAGGGAAATTGAGATGAATCATTGAAATACGTAGCAATTGGGTGAGATTGTTTCAGTTTGTTCACGTTATTACTTTCCTTTGTTCTTTGTTGCTTAACATTAGATTGCATTGTTTGCTCTAGTCTTGTTTCTTGTCTTGTGCATTTTCTTGACGCTACAGTTAGGGTTAGCATTAGGGTTAAATTTTATATCATGTTCATGGTTAGCATTAGATTTAGGGGTAACCATTTAGGATTAGGGTTTAACATTTAGGTTTATGATTATGGTTAGGGTTTAGGCTTATGGTTAGGGTCATATTTATAATTAGGGTTTAGTGTTAAGGTAAGTGTTAGCATTAGGTTTATGGTTAGGGTTAGAATTTTGTTCTATGGTTAGGATAATGTTTAGGGTTTACATTAATGTTTGGGTTAGGATAAGAATTATGGTTAGGGTGAGGAAATGGGTAGGATTGGGATTATTATTATGATTAATATAGAATGATAGAATAATAGTTATGGTAGGTTTAAGTTCAAGATTAGGATTATTTTTAATGTTAGAGTTCAAATAATGGTTAGGCTTAGGGTTTATATTATGGTTAGGATTATGCTTAGAATTAGGGTTTGGGTTATAGACACACATACACATATCTATGACACATTTAGTATTTCATATATTTGTGACAGAGTCTTCAATATCTTTGATGATTTTTTTACAAGACTCTAAAATAGACCTTGTCATAATCATAATCCTAACATATACCCCAATCCAAATCCTAATCCTAATTCAATCTCTAACCCTAACCCTAACCCTAACACTAATTGCAAAACTAATCCTAATTCTATTTCTAACCCTAATTGTAACCCTAATTATAATTTTATCTTTAACCCCAACCCTAACCCTAATCCTTACACTATCTCTAACCCTAACCCTAACCCTAATCTAAACACAAACCACAACCCTTATGATAATTCTATTTCTATCACTAACTTGAACCCAAACCTTAATCCTAACCCTATTTCTAACCCTAACCCTAACCTTAAAACTAACCCTACTCCTAATTTTATCCCTAACCCTAACCCTATTCCCAATCCTATCCCTAACCCTAATTAATTTAATGTTGACTTCATCATAACCCTAACCCTAACCTTAATCCTAATTAAACTATCTTAAGTCTATTTGAACCCTAACCCTAAATGTGCCATAACTATAACTCTAATTGAACTCTAACCCAAACTTTGAAAGAAATTGCTCCCCTCATAGAAACCTCAATCCTAATCCTGATTCTATCTCTAATCCTAACCCTAATCTTAATGTTGGCCCTATCTCTAACCTAACCACAACTAATCTTAACCCTAATTCTATCTCTAATTGTAACCTCACCTTAATCTTCACTCCATCTCTAACCAAAACCCTAACCCTAAACCTAATCATAACAAAAACCTCAACCCTAAACCTAATTCTATCTCTAACCCTAACCCTTACCCTAATCTTTACCCTATCTCTAACCATCACCCTAATTGTAACCCTATGTGTAATGTTAAGCCCAACCCTAATCCTAAATTTATCTTTATGCCTAACCCTAACCCTAATATTAGCACTAACCTGAACCCTAACCCTAATTTTATTTCTAACCCTGGTCCTAATTCTATCTCTTACCCTCACATTAGCCCTAATCCTAACCCTATCTCTAACCATAACCCTAAGCCTAATCATAATCATAATCCTAACATAAACCTCAACCCCAATCCTAATCCTAATTCTATCTCTAACCCTAACCCTAACCCTAATCCTTACACTAATTGCAACACTAATCCTAATTCTATTTCTTACCCTAATTGTAACCCTATTTTTAATTTTATATTTATCCCTAACCCTAACCCTAATCCTTGCATTATCTCTAATCCTTGCCCTAACCCTAATTTGAATGCAAACAACAACCCTAATCCTAATTCTATTTCTATCGCTAACACAAACTTGAACCCTAACCCTAACCCTATTTCTAACCCTAACCCTAACCCTAATACTAACCCTAATCCTAATTCTATCTCTAGCCCTACCCCTAACCCTAATCCTGATTCTATCTCTAACTCTAACCCTAACCCTAATCCTAATCCTAATCCTATCTCTAACCCTAACCCAAACCCTTACTCAAACCCCAATCCTAATCCTAATTCTATCTCTAACCCTAACCCTAACCCTAATCTTGACCCTATCTCTAACCATAATCCTAACACTAATCCTAATCCTAACCCAATTGTAATCCTTATTATATCACCAACCATAACCCTAACCCTAAATCTAATTAATGTAATGTCGGCTCCATCATAACCCCAACCCTAACCTTAACCGTAATTGAACCATCTTAAGTCTATTTGAACCCTAACCCTAATTTTGGATCATAACCCTAACTCTAATTGAACTCTAGCCCTAAATTTGAACAACATTGTTTGCCTCACCCTAGGTGAGAGGAGATTGCTTTCTATCCATTTCTTTCTATTCAAATTTTCTTATTTTCTTTCTCATTGTTATTTTTATGGTCTTATTATATCCTTCACTTCAATTGAACTAGAAGTTAATTTATTGTGAATCAAATTTGATGTTTGTGGTAGCATTTTGAATGAGATAATCAATAGCATACACTAAAAGAGGTCAAATTCTAAAACATATAAGATGCATATTCCTTCTAAGGATTTTGGAGTGCATTCCTAAAAGATCTCAAAGTTCATGTACACCATCCTATGTGAAAGGTATATTTTTTGGATACAACCTAACAAATCTACATCAAATATAATGATTAGCTAAAATAAAATTATTTACCACTACTTTGAACAACAATGAGATAGACAGAAATATGAGAATACTAATGCTAAATATATATCTCAATAATAAATTTTCCATCACCCATGTTAGATTGTAAGTTATCTTTGGGAATACAATTAGAAATTGATCAACCAATACAAATAAACAATGGAGAAAATGCTCTTATGTCTAGGTAGAAGATTCCTTTCATTCTTTTACTAATAGGTGGACTTTAAATGTCTATGGTTAGAGAATATATATATATATATATATATCAATCCTAACATTTAATCCTATCTCTAACCCTAAACCTAACTATAATCCTATCCCTATCTCTAACCTAACCCAAATAATCCTAACCCTAACCCTAATCCTAATTTGAGCACAAACCACAACCCTAATCCTAATTCTATTTGTATCACTAACCCAAACCCAAACCTTAATCCTAACCCTATTTCTAACACTAACCTTAATACTAACCCTAATCCTAATTCTATCTCTAACCCTAACCCTATTCCCAATCCTAACCCTAACCCTAATTAATTTAATGTTGACTCCATTGTAACCCTAACCTTAACCTTAACCCTAATTAAACCATCTTAATTCTATTTGAACCTTGACCATAATTGTGCCATAACCCTAACTCTAATTGAACTCTAGCCCAAACTTTGAAAGGCATTGCTCCCCTCATAGAAACCTCAATCCTAATCTTGAATCTATCTCTAACCCTAACCCTAATCCTAATGTTGGCCCTATCTCTAACCTAACCCCAACTAATCCTAACCCTAATACTATCTCTAATTGTAACCTAACCCTAATCTTCACTCCATATCTAACTAAAACCCTAACCCTAATCATAACAAAAACCTCAACCCCAAACCTAATTCCTATCTCTAACCCTAACCCTACTAAAATTTACCCTATTCTAACCATCACTGCAGAACTCCTAACTCCTAACCCTACTACCAACTGTGAATCCTAATTTTATCTCTAACCATAACCCTAACCCTAATCCCAATCTTAACTTCTAACCCTAACGCTTAATTTTGACCCCATCTCTAACCATAATCCCAACACTAATCTTAATGCTAACCCAATCATAATCCTTATTATATCGCTAACCATAACCCTAACTCTAATTAATCTAATGTTGACTCCATCATAACCCCAACCCTAACCTTAACTATAATTGAACCATCTTAAGTCTATTTGAACCTGAACCCTAATTATGGACCATAACCCTAACTCTAATTAAATTCTAGCCTTAACTTTTAACAACATTGTTTGCAAAAGAAAAGTATAGAATTGAACAAGAATTATACAAATGTTGTTTTGTATTCACTAGAATCAAAAAAGAGAATCAAATTTCTCACACAAGTTGTTGGAGTAGCTGGAACAATGGATCATAAAGAATACTCTATGCTACTAAAGATAAAAAGATAGAAAAGCATGTAAGAGAGAAAATAATCATAATTGCATGGTTGTGCCTTTGAGCTACCTTTAGAGTTGTGCATCCTTCCTTACTTCCATGCTCCAAATGAACCTACAAATGATTATATTTTTTTGTTAGAGCTTAGACTATGAACTCTCCTACATGATCCATCAATAGTAATGTAGACTGTTGTCTATGATACATTGAATCAACTAAGTAGAGACAAGAGGAGTACAAGAGAATACCAAGGAGAAAACATCACATTGAAACATTGTAATCATTGTTTCAATATAACATTGTTTATTTCTTGTGTAGGTATAGGGAAAGTCATGTTGTTGATCCAATTTGAATATTTTAAAGCATGTGGTGTAAAATGGGCTCCCACAAGGGTTGAGACCTGACATGTTGCCCCTCAACATTCCATAGAGGGGTTTCAAAAATGAAATAATTCAATATTGCTCAAGGAGATATACATCTGAAGGAGTGCATCAAAGTTCCATGAGATCTCAAGCAAGTGATCATCTAGGACAATAAAGTCTGATAGTGCAATGAATTGAAGATAATAGAGGATCAATTGCTCAATTGAATTACCATAAATTCCATCATCATGAAATGAGATAGTGAACATGCATACATAATTCCTTGTTTACAAGTCATTAATAGCAACTAAAGAAACGGGAAAAGATTTAGAACACCTTCACCATGGTGTGTATTTCAAAATATTCTATGCATAAATAAAAATTTCATGTCAACATTTGCTTCCTAGGAGATGAAAATGCATGAAGAGTATAGAGGAAAGGTTGTCTCCATTAGAAATAGAGTGACAAGTGGCTGCAAGTGAAGCATGAGAATCAATAAGTGAAGGAAAAGAAGCATTGGTAAACTTAAAGGAAATACACTAAGTTTGAGTTGAATGCAAAATAGAAAAACATCATCAATGAAAGTAGCTTGCAATGAATTGAGTTTTGTTTTAGTATTTTGATGCTACAAACATAAGGGAAGATCACATTGCATTGCTCAAAACAAAAATTTAGAGCAAGAAATCCACTTTTCTGAAGTATTCAAGTGCACAAGATAAGTGACAACATG
>VDFB02344679.1:0-14241 GCA_007258455.2 Sequoia sempervirens
GTAGAAGGTAGTTGTGGACTCTAGCCACCTTTTATGTGTATAGGACATGTGTCCCTAATGGTTCATGTGCATATGATAAGTGTGATAAAGGTGTCATGTGCACACGAATTAGGTGTCTCAAAATGTGAGTATGTCTCAACTACATGAGGTAAGACAAAAAGTCAGAAAAACCTAAGTTAGAACTTAACTAGTGTGAATAGGAATTTGAATAGGAAAAGTTAATATCTAACTAGTTTGACAATGTTACTATTTACACTAACAAATTCAATTTCATTACAACTTTTGATCCCCATGACATGCTTAATTGTAAGCTATATAAACATCTTTGTGAAACAAATTTAACAATTTATAAGCAATCATTATGTAGAAGATGATAAATAGTCATCACCTTTCTCAAGGGCATGCCATGTACAAAATAGATAGTAGAATAATAATGCATTCTATTTTTTGTTATATATTTCTTTGTTTCTATGATGTTCAATTCTATTAATATGGTTCTACATAAGCCATAAAATATTTGGATTCACGTCTAGAAATTTATCCACTAGGATCAAACCTCTAGGCCCTAGATTAGTGGTATGAGAGCAATTTTCTCCATGTCTTGCATGTCCTTTCAAACACAATCAAAGTCCCTAAGCCTTGGTATAGAACCATAGATCCATCAAATTACTTTCCAACCCATGCCAAAATGCCCAAAATAATGCAAGAGGAGCTGAACATAATAATTAAGAGTGAGAATGAAGATGTTCTCTACAATGTAGAAAATATTTTTTGTTTACCTAAATGTCTTTAAGGTTTACAACTCATCTCACGCTACAATATCTAGACAAGATTTAAATAAAATTAAATATTTATTATTTATTATTTTAAAAATTAATTTTCTATTGCAATAATATAAATTAAATAAAACCTTTTCTAGAAAAAAATCCCCCTTCCTAGTTAAACTAAGTGAAAAGCGAAGAGAATTGAGTTACAAAACACCGATTTATAAAAAAATGAGTAAGAATTTAACAAATTGAATAAAAAATTATAAATGGAATGGATAAAGGAAGTTGGCACCAAAAGATGGAGCTCATTTCCTAGAACACAACCACAATGCATAGAATTTGCATGATGCACTATAATCTAGGTCATATGTTATTTTCTAAAACTATTGCAAAATATAAAATCCCATACAAAAATCTAGTTTTTTACACTAAGATAATGAAACAACTAAACAAAAATAATCCAAGATATAGTAGAAATTATGACAATGTACAAAAAATATTAAATGGATAGAAAAATAATATGATAGAGAAGATGAGAGAAATGAAACCAAACTTCTATGTGATTTTAAGCTTCAATAAACCTATACCTAAGAGAAGGAGGAAGGTACAAAGCTAGTTAGGATCTTTCTATGAATGATCAAGCTCTTATTTGGTCTTTCAACCTTCATAAATATTGAATGAGGCAATAAAAATGTGTGTTCTCCTGGCCTAAATATATCTATATTTATGATAATTAATAAAATATTATGGTGGGTCGTGAGAAAATGCAAACCTTTAATGCTGAAATGACAACCATTTTAGCCATATTCTCCGTTCATTCACCTCACTCCAAGTGTGCCTTCATGTTTTTGCTTTTAAGGTGGTAGTTTGCCAAATTCTGCGTGGGTCCTTTTCTTGCATACAATAGGGTTTTCTTTGTGTCTATGGGTGGGGCTCTTGGAGCTATAGGTACTGGGTGATATTCGCAGCCTCATCTCTTCTTGCAGTGGGTTTTCTTTGTGTCTACAGGTGGTGCTCTTGGAGCTATAGGTGTTGGGTGGTATTTGCAGGCTCCTCTCTTCTTTGCAGTGTTTGTTTTGCATACAGTAGGGTTTTCCTTGTGCATTGTGGGTGGTGGTTTAGAAAAGTACAAAGGCTTTATTTTCCAGAGATGGTATCCTGTAATTGCAACAGGGTTCTGCTAGACGTCCTTTGTGGCTGTTGTTAGAAGATACTTTGCTTTTCCTTTTCTTGTGCACAGTGACGAAGATGGAGTATTTTCCCAAGAATTATAAAGCCCCATTCGTTGTTCTTTCGTGGGAAAGACCTTTCTCAAGGTGCATCAACCGAGAGCAATTGAAGAACATTTTCAAAGTAAACTGTCCTAGTGTTTACAAGTGCATCAAGCATATTGTTGGGGAAGAAATATTACACCCACAAGCATAGAGGTTGATTTTTCCTTCCAACCTGGTTTCAATTTTAATATCAAATTTGATGGATATGTTGCAATGTTTTGAATCTGTGGAGAAAGTTACAATCAAAGTAGTTAGAGGGATTTTCCTGGGAAATAATGCTTTTCTAAGAAGTGCTCTGGCCTATTATTTTTGGAAAGGCCAAGGATATGCGGGTGGCATCTTTCCAAGGAACTTTCTTCTGCACAAAAGGTGCTATGTGTCAACTCCAATTTCTTGAATAGAGCTCTTAATCAAAACTCTCATGAAATTGGTGAGGATGTTGCTGATAGTTTTAAACAGAAATTTCATGCGGTCTCCTTCTTGCTCATGCCTGAGTGCCCTCAAGGTGTTTCCTCCTTAGCCTCCAATGGATAATCACACTCTTCATTAACTTCTGGATATCAATGTGACTGTTAATTCACAAGCTTCATCCTCAAATCAGAATGGTGTGCCAATGCAAGAACAATAGGGGGAAAATTCAGTGGAGTGTTGTCAAATGGAGGAATATGAAGTGAGTATATGTTAATTTTGACTGTTTTGATATATGCGCTGCTAAATCCGGGTATGTTTTAAAATGCCTCAAAATATGTCTAGCTTTTGATCTACCTACTATAATTATCGTTACTCATACAAACTCTTTCTAGTAAGTATTTTTGTGGTAGTTGTTGCAAATTCTCTGCAATCTTGCTATGTAATCAAAAGTTGATCTCTTTGATCAATTTGATCAATTTTTCCATCAAATTTTTAAAAGCTGAAAAAATAAGAGAAACATAAAGTAAGTATAGAAAAGATATTGGTTTACATAAAGAAAACATAAAACATAAACACAATTTGGTACCAAGGGCAAGAAAAGGCTAAGTTATGGGACAAATGAGCCTAAAAAAATGCTAAGGGTTACAAGCACTAAAGATAGACCAAAACATAACATGAAAAATTGGAAGGGTATGTAAGATCTATGATGTCACACTGTAATGTCCCAAGAAAAACAATTATGCAAGTTTGATTTAAGTTAATCTTAAACTCCTTTCAAATATTAAGTATTTGGGACAAATAATATCAAGTTTTAAAATTTAACTCAAATTCAAACAAATAACAATAATCCATTATTATCATTGCATTCTAAACAATAGTCCAAAAAATAACAAATATAACTCTCGATCCTTTCCTTATTACACTAAATATGAAAATACATACAACATAGGTTGTAACTTCAACAAATATAACAAAAATAAAATATTATGAGTAATACTGATGACAAATAACAAACAACAACAATATAATGCAACTAAATCCACAAAAAATAAACCTTTAATGTGACTTCTAAGTGAGACCATCCTCCAACCAAAGGGTGGAATCCTTAGACCTTTCAAATCAAAGGGATTTTGTCCTTTGATCTTTGATAGATTTATGAGTTTGCATCCTTATATCCACATAGTTGAACATGTGTGCTCAAAATATATTTTGAAAGGATTTTTTTAAGTGTAGATGCCCCCTGAATGGACATATTCACCCCTTTATATCTGTCACAACAATACTTGGCAAGCCACAATGCAAATTTGAAACTCCACATTTGAACAATGATCATGGGTAGGAAAAGGTGTCACTTTTGAAATTTATGGCACCAAAATCGATCATTAATGATACTATGAAACATGTTGGGGCATCATGAGAGAACAAAAATAGAGATAGGAATATTGAGGATTAGGGGTCCATAGGACTCATAACACAGGTTGAGGTGTTAGGAGTTGAGCAACGAGCATAAAGATAAAGATAGGTCTGGAAATCTAATAAATATAGAGGAAGAGTGGGGGAAGGATGGAAGTCATGACATGATGAAGAATTCAAAAAGTTTGATGGGGACCAAGGAAAGGTTTTAATTAGATATGAAAGCATACTTGGATAGGGACTTTGAAACTTTGGCAATTCATAAACACTTAGAAGACTAATCACACCTTCAAACTCAAAGACTTTGGGAACCTTATACAAACATTGGGGGAAATAAGAGGAAGAAAAAAAACACATGGGACCAAGGGAGATGCAAAAAATAGGAAATGGGTAATTTGGTTCATAATCTAGATTATTACAAAAAAGGACACAACAAGTTTTCCCCACTTAGAATTGCTTACCCTCAAGCAATGCAAATTCAAATGTTTTAGAACTCCTTCCTTATCCCAAGCAACACCCTTTATAGGTAGGTTCTACCCATGAACTAGCTGATTTGTGATGGCTCCATATCCCAAAATTTCCATCCTTGTGGTGATGATGACATTTATTACCCATAGGAGCAACACTTTACTACCTTCTCTCAAGTAAAAGCACTCAATCCTTGTTGATTTCTACTATAAAATATATTCCTTCAAAATTCCTACAACCTTAATTCACCATTTTTTGTTTGATAGCTTGTAGCTAATAACTTGTGCTAGGGATAAGTTTAACACGTATTAAATGGGATAATCCCCATGAGGTGCAACTAACACATCAACTATTTCTATCACTAGTAATATTCCTAGGAAATCTGTGTAACCTAATTACTCCTTATAAAATTAATTTTGATCATGTTGTGTGATGAATTCAAAGTATGCATACTCTTTTATCTTATCACTAGCATAAATGTAATCTTTATCTCGCACCTTGAGAAAACTCCTAATGAAATTTTTAAACACACTTTCCCAAATTGATGGGAGACAAGTGAAGGTTATAATGGGATTGGAGGAAGAACATATTCTCATTCAATTTGTTGGTAGGTGGTACATTAATATGTATGTTGGATAAGATCCTCCTTGAATTATTTTCATATAAATCTCTCTCCCCTTTTCTTACAAATTTTATTAGAACTAAAGTACCCTACCATTTGTGTATCATGCAACACATTCAAAAATTTCATCCATGATCATTGAATAGGAATGTTAAACTAAAGGCCCAAACAAAATGAGCACCTAAGAACAAAAGACCATATTCATTTAATGAAGAACCATAAGATTGAATTACTTGAGAAGATTGATATCCCATGAGATCATCTTTTCTCAATGGACTTAGTAAATATGTGTAGACATCCAAATTTGGACACTTAATTTATCCAAATTTATCACTTTTCATCTAAACATTCTCTTATCTGAGTTAATTAAGTAATATTACTATTATTTAATTAATACCCTTAATTCTGCCAAATCCCTAAGGTATTTAATTAATAATTAAATACTTTACTCTTTTAATCCTCCTTTCATCAAATAAATTAAATAAATAATACATTTATTTAATTCCTCACATATCATTTTCATCTAATCCTAATCTATTTCCTAATTTCTTCATTAGGGATGTGCACATGCCTAATCCTTGATTAGGATGTGTTACATCCTCCAACTTTTACAAGTTGGCTTCTAATCCTCATTTATCTTCTAATTACTGATTAATTAATCTTAATCAGTACCTTGGTCAACTCTTCCCATCCCCCAAGGAATTTTTAATTCCTTTTTATTCCTCCTAGAATCCCCTTTTCCTATGCATCTTCTAGAATGTTGACTTGTCACATCAAGTCACATGTGACAAGCTCCACACCTTTTGGAGACATTGTGCTTATCTACTAGATTCTTTAATCATTGTGAATTTAAAATTCCTTTTATTCACCCAAATTTTTTTCCACATCTCCCAATGTACTTACCCAAGGTACATGTCCTTCCTCCACATCATGTATCCTCCTTCCACCTCATTTACACATCACCATCCCTAAGCCATCTCACATTCCACATGTCAAGATGTGAGGACTTGTGAGTCTTCAACTCACCATAGCCCTTCATCTTGACTTTGTTGGATGAATCTCAACCGTTAGACTATACCAGAGGTTAAAATTCTTCTATAAATACCCCCTCCTCAAGGGCATTTTCAACACTTTCATTTTGACAGCCTTATCGCCCAATTGCGTTCTCAGAAGCACTTTATCATTTAGTCATCTACTTTGAAATCATTTTGCATAAGTTGATCTTGCATTTAAGTAACATCGAAAGCCATCAAGGCATACAAATTCAGTAATCAAAGGGCCAACCAAAGAGTCTTCAACAACAAAGGAAGGTATAATCGATTTGCATTTTTATCTCATTTATTTTCCTTCTTGTTTTATCACTCTTTAGGCTAATCATTGAAGTGTTCTTAGTGTTTTATCACTTGCATTTTTAGTTATTTTGCACATTAGAATAGGGTAAAATTCCAAGGTACACATTTCTGGCACGCCCGGTGGGACCCACAAACGGGTTCTTACATTTAACCTTCTTTTTTGCTAAGTATTTTGCAGAAACAGATCGCAGAAAGGCAGAAGCGCCCTCTGTTTTATAGCAAAAAGGTGGAAGCGCCATCTGTTTTACCGCAGAAAGGCGGAAGCGCCCTCTGTTTTACCGCAGAAAGGCGGAAGCGCCCTCTATTTTACCACAGAAAGGCAGAAGCGCCCTCTTGTCTGCTGCAGAAAGGTGGAAGCGCCCTATATCTGAAAATTTCATTTTTTCTAATAGTTTTCTATAGATAGGTGTATACATCATTTTGCTTAGAAGATCTTTTCTAACACTTTCTTGCAGTAGGGCATACAACTTTTTCTTTTCCAAAAATCTGATAAAGTTTCCTACAGAGGGGCGGATACGCCCTTTCATTTTGAAAGGCTCTTTTCCCCTAACATTTTGCTGCAGAAAGGCAGAAACACCCTCTGTTTTACCGCAGAAAGGCGGAAGCGTCATCTGTTTTATCGCAGAAAGGCGGAAGCGCCCTCTGTTTTACCACAGAAAGGCGGAAGCACCCCCGTTTTACCGCAGAAAGGCGGAAGCACCCTCTGATTTACCGCAGAAAGGCGGAAGCACCCCCATTTTACTATAGAAAGGTGGAAGCGCCCTCTATTTTACCGCAGAAAGGCGGAAGCGCCCCCGTTTTACCACAGAAAGGCGGAAGCACCATCTGATTTACCGCAAAAAGGTGGAAGCGCCCCCATTTTCATGAGAAAGGTGCGGCCCCAGTTTTTACCTTGTGAAGGTGGAAGCCCTCACGATTTACCCGCAGTGAGGCCCCATTTCTTCTGGGAGTGCCCTCTATTTTTACATTTAGCGGTGGAGCTGTTTTCTGTGAGGAGAGATGGCTGCACCCCAGGCATGGGTTTGGAGGGTAAAAGCAGATCATTTTGAAGCTTCATTTTTGCTCTGGATTTTTTTTGCTATTTTCAAGTAGTAACCCTCTAACATTGTTTTGGAAAGGATATTGGTGTTTTTTGCTAACGCTTTGTAGCATATTATGGTGTAATTGACCAAGAACGAAGAATAAGATAGCTAACATTTGTTTGTAGGGCCATCTATTTGATCAGATTTTTGAAAATTATCTTTGTTATTTTGGAACATAGTCTAATTAGGGGGAGTAAACTGGTGGCGGCGTTGTTTGACTATTGTCACCGAGGGGGCATTAATTTTTTCACTTTCCCTTGCATACGTGTGGGCACGGGGAGTAGTTAGGGAAGCGGTTGGTATCTTCTTTCTAATTGGGACACAGCAGGGATTTCATCACTTTGAAGTGCGTTCCCAGCCGCGTTAATACTGGCGGGGAGTATATAAGGGGAGAATGAAGTTGTGCAGATCGATCCGCGTCGTGGTGGTAGGCGGTAGTGAGGGGTGATACCACAGATAGGCGTGAAAAGAGTGGAGTAAAGGCGCTTCCGATTATCGTTGAGGTTCTGCGACTCCGGCTTGTGATGGGGTGGTATTCATGGATTTGTGCGCAAATGGGTATCTCGAGGGCTTACAGAAGCCTTGTGCATCCTGGAATTAAGACACTCGGCCGCGCCCTTAACATTAATCATAGGATTGTGCTTGCTTGAAGTGTTTTCTTATGAAAAATCCGTGAAATTTTTGATACATTGGCCTTATTTTATCATTTTGAGTCCTTGCCATAGCCATTGCCATCAAAACCAAGCTCTGTTTTGCCGCAGAAAGGTGGAAACGCCCCTGATTTTACTGCAGAAAGGTGGAAGCGCTCCTGATTTACTGCAAAAAGGCGGAAGTGCCCTTGATTTACTGCAGAAAGGTGGAATCACCCCTAACTTCTCGGGGCTGTCATTTACAAACCGTGCATCGGATCAACTTCATTCAAAAACCAAAATTGCTCAATTTTTTGAGATCTATCTAGTGGTACCTTTTGTTTCTTCCTATCAAGAATTTGACCATTTAGGGGAGGCCACGCCCCACACTATAGGGTGGACATGCCCCTAACTTCTCAGGGCTGTCATTTACAAACCGTGCATCAGATCAACTTTGTTCAAAAACCAAAATTACTCAATTTTTCGAGCTCTATCTAGTGGTACCTTTTGTTTCTTCCTATCTAATCAAACCAATCCATTCCTCTAATCAAATACATACAATCATCTAATCAATCCAAGCACACCAATCCTATCAAGTTCATCCAATCACAATTATCCAATCAACATCATCTAATCATTTGATCCTATCCAATCAAATGGATCTAGTACTTTAATCAAATTCATCAAATCATCTACCCGATCCAATCATCCATCTATCGAATCCCATTAAAATCAAAATCAATCCCATCGCATCATCCAATCATCCTAATCTGAACTTTAATCCAATCCTGATCTAAGCTTGACTTAAATCCTGATTTGAGCTTTAATCCATTCCCATCCAAAATATTTTATCCATCCTCTTTATCCTTTCACCATCATGAGTCCTTATCCTCCATCAATAGTGGTCAAGGGAAACCCTAATTACGTCGATATGAATGCTTGGTCTTATGTCGAAGAATATGGCGGGTCCTTGATGCTACTTCGTCACTAGTGGCTTTCCTCCACCCGCTGCGTCCAATCACCCCTTCCGGTTGTATCCCATCATGTCTTCATCCGCTTCATCCTTGCTCCTTATGCCACCTTTGAAATGGATATCGATATCTTCTTCATCCCATATTTGTCGATGTCCTTCATCTACATCATCCTCTTATACAACATCATCCTCTTATCCTAATTTTCCATCCCAATACTCACATTTACGAATTCCCCATCCATGTCCCCTATAAAGTCCCCTCTTTCCCAATCTTCCCATACTGATCACAAATAAAAGCGCCTTTTACCAATCCTACATCATGTCTCCTCATCCTAATCCATCCCAATACCTTTATTATAATCCATCCCCCACATCCTCTTGACCATACACCTATATCCTCTTGTCCTAATCCACAATCCATCTCCCCCTATCTTAATTCACCACTCCAATATCCTTACCTTAACCCTCCATCCAATCCCATTCATCCATCTACTCCTAGTCCTCCATTCAATCCCATTCAACCATCTACTCCTAGTCCTCCATCCAATCCTAATCTCCCATCTACTCATAGTCCTACATTCAATCCCATTCCTCCATCTAACTCTAATCCACCAATCCATAATCCCTCACCCATTTCTACCACCCCAGCCAAGCCAACCATATGCAAATCTCTCATTTCGGAAGTTCTCCAAGGACTCGTAACAAAGAAGCCATCCCCAACTCCACATCTTGAAGTTGTGGAACCATGCCATCCCAATCCATCATCCACGATCACTAGTGATGAGATTCTTCTCCATACCACACCTATTATTGATATTACCACCCCTAGCACTACTCAAACTGTTGAAACCATTGAACCCACTAAATCCATTGAAACCCCATCTCCTATTCCGAGATCCACCCAATCCATCGAAGACACCGAAGTCCAATCCACTCCCTCTACTCCTAGATCCACCCAACCCATCGAAGATATCAAAATTCAATCCACTTCTCCCACTCCTAGTAGCACCAAAACCCATTCCAATGAACCTTATGAATCCTCCATACTCCCATCTCCCCCACTTGAAGGGTCCCTCCAACACTCCGTTATCAGGCCACCCACACATGATGAGTCATGCCAAGAGCCTGATCGAAAGCATGCCAACATATCCCCTTCTCCATATCAAGATCCTACCATCCCATCTAATCTACTTGAAGATCACAGTCCCCCATCCATTCCATCCCATGATCCTCTTGTCATTCAAGATTCCATCGCTCCATCTCCATCCCCATCACATTAGCCCGCTACCACCCATCCAAATGCTGCTATCCCATCATCTCCTTCTCATGATCCCCCATCATCACCTAAAAATGCTATCCCCACGGCTTGCATATCCGCCAGTCCTCTCACATTTCCTCCATGGTGAGATCTCTACCATGGAGAGAAAAACAAAGCTATGTTTAGCCCTCCTCGCCACTAATAATGAACTCACATCATTCTTCCAGAGTAACAAAAATCCTATCCTAGATCAAATACTCAAGAGAATGAACTATCAAGGAAAAGGTTTAGGCCTTCATGAGCAAGGTATTATAGAGCCCATCCAAGCTAAAGAACATTTGTATCCGCAAGGTCTTGGGAGTACTACTCACAACTCGCAATCCAAGAATGTTGGTACAACCTTCACATATCTTCCCCGATCCTCTTCTAAAAAGATAAGAAGATCCTCCCATAACTCCACTAGATCATTTGTTGCCATCCCCCCTCCTCCATCATATCGCTTCAAAACAACCATCCATATTCCTCCTTCATCCGCTCCATCCATTTTGGGTCCTTATGTTCCCTCGTCCCCCATCACATATCCTTCAGGTCCTAAGTCTATTTTGGGCCCTTATATCCAAAAATCACCTCCTCCATCTCATCCTATTATCCATCCATCACCTATCCATGTCACCCATCATAACTATCCCACTCTCATGTTCCCTAATCAGGATCAACAAAGGCATGTACCTCCTCCATCCACATATCATCCTCAAAATCCTACCTCCATCCCTCCATTCATATTCCCTCCATATCATCCATGCGCTCACACCCATCCCATTGCTACTAAAAGTACTTTGGATGCCAAAGTACAAATGCATCAATCTAAACACCCACATGAATTTAAAGCTTCCCATGTCCCCTCTAAAAGACATGGTAAAGAAAATAAAAATAAAATCCAATATCAAAATCAAATCCATAGGTTGCAAAGGCCCACCAAAGCAAAAATCACAACCATGTGGATCCCAAAGAAAACAAATGAAGCATCTATCACACCATCCAAAGTTGCTACTCCAAAAGCTAATCATGTAAGTCCTCCATCACCTAAATCCATTTTGGGTCCTTATGTCCCACAATTTGCTATCACCTCTCCTCCATTATCTCTACATCCTCCATTACACCCTCCATTATCCCCACATCATCCAACCATTAATCCTCCTATCCTTTCATACCCCCCACCACATGTGCCAATGTTGGTCCTGAACACACCTCCCCATCATACGTTTACTCCATCATTCCATCCATACACTTTCCAACATCTCATCCATTATCCCACACATCTCCCCCATCAAATCCCTTTAATACCTGCCCTTGCATAATTCCTCCATTGTCATAGCTAAGGTTGTACCAACATCCAATAGTCACTTCAAACATGGGCTCTTAATACTTCGTATGGAATTTGATGCTTGAGTCCTTCATCCATATCCTTATCACATGCCTTCCACATCTGCTTATCCACCTCCCTATACTTATCCATCCCCACCTGCATTCTATCCAAAAATCCAAAAAAAAAATAAAAAAAATAAATGGTCAAAAAAAAAAAAATAATACAAAAAAAAAAAAAGAGAGAAAAGTAAAGAGAAAAAAAAATCCGTCCAATGGTGAAAACTTGGAAAACAAGCACCTTGGACAAGTACCATGATGAAAACTTGGAAAACAAGCATCATGCATAAATCCCCATCTTCACTTGGGGGCGGCTTCTTGCTGTGCATTCCCTCCCTCCATCCCCTATACTTCTTGCTATGCTTCCTACTATACACTCATCTTCATCCTATCCATCCTTTTCATTCATCCCCTCCATCCTACCTATCTTACACATTGTGCTTGGCATATCCCTTTTATCCCAATCTTTCCATCCTCCTTGTGATCTTGATATAGCTCGGAGCAAACATATATACATGCTTTGGACATCTCTTGGCATACTTTCCCTTCATCCATGCATTGTCATATTCTTTATCCACCCATCATGTTACCATACACCTACCCCACTATCCTATTCCTTGTCCACATCCATCTACCTTCTTTTTCCATTTGTCATGCTACCATCGGTATCCCTTCCTTATTCAAACATCCTACCTTCATTCATCAAACTACCTTGTCCACCCATCCTATCCTCCTCCAGCTATCCCCTTTATCTTCCCATCCACTCGTCTTTCACCCCTTTTGCCTTATCACACATGGCATATCTAGAGTGGGGGCATCCACTTCCTTTGTGATGTAATTCCTTGGAGACATCATTCATCAATCCTATCTAAAGTTTCATCTTC
This sequence comes from Sequoia sempervirens, assembly GCA_007258455.2. NCBI lineage: Eukaryota > Viridiplantae > Streptophyta > Pinopsida > Cupressales > Cupressaceae > Sequoia > Sequoia sempervirens. The sequence continues at coordinate 12,556 of VDFB02344679.1, forward strand.
CCATCCTTATCTTCCTATCCATCCATCCAAACAATCCCTTTCAAATCCCCATCCTTATCTTCCTATCCATCCATCCAAACAATCCCTTTCATATCCCCATCCTTATCCTCCTATTCCTCTATCCAAACAATCCCTTTGATATCCCCATCTTTATCTTCCTACCAATCCCTTACGTCTCCCCATCCCAATCTTCTTATTCATCCAAACAATCCTTTTAACCTCCTTATCCTTCTCCATCCATCCTAACATCTATCCATCTACCTAACCAATCCCATTAATCCATCAAATATCTTCTACCCCCATCCCTGTATTCATATCCATCCCCCATCACATCCTTTCCATCTCCCCATCCTTATCTTCCTATCCATCCCTACCTCTATCCCCCATCCCTTTCATCCCCCATCCATATCTCCCTATTCATTTCTCTCTACCTTCATCCCATCTCATCATCCCTTATCATTGGTCTCTGGTTATAGGCTTCTCCCCGTGCAATCCACTTCCATCTATCTAATCGTCATCACTCCTACTTCTTTCGCACATCTTTCTAATCCTCTATCACTTTTCATCACTCTATCATTTCTCGTCATATCGGTCCCATCTTTTTTATCCACTTATTCTATCATCTCATCATCCTTTACCCATCATTTGTCATTTGTCATTGGTCGAACTACGTCACCCCTGCGCTTTCACGTAGGCAAGGTTGATCATTTGATCCGCCCCCGGGGCTTTGTCTGACTGTTCCTCTATCATATATCATTAGTCTTTATGCTCTCCCCATCCACTCCTTTATCACCTATCATCAACCTTTCTACTTTTTTTTTGTCTGGTCTTTGTCATCCATCATCGTTCTTCATCATCCTCTTTCCACTTTTATCCATGGTCAGTCATCAACCTTTTATCGAACTATGAGGGCTCTGCGCTTTCACGTAGGCAAGGCTAATCTTTGATTGGCCCCCGAGCCCCTAGGTCTTTAGGGTGTGTCAGTCTCATGTCATGTTTCGTGTCATCAAGTTATGCCCTTATCTAGCTGGTTCTTAACAAACAAGATCCACTTGTATCAACAAACCCGATCAGTTTTGAATATTATGCATCATATTGATCTTTTAGCTTAGTATCCATCATCGGTCTCAACATGATGCATCCTTCCTAACAGACCTCATCAATCCCATCTATCCCCTTGATCCTATGGAAAAGGACATTTGAAATTGATTGCGATCTTTTGATGCTTTTGGGCTTTTGTTTATCATTTGAGCTCCCTATCATCACTTGTCAAGGCTGCCATGATCCATCATATTATGGTGTGTTTTGATTGGTCAACATAGGGGCATATCTTGATCTCTTGTTTGTTTGTGTCTTCTTGGTTGTCCCACGTAGTACCCACCAAGATCCTTGCGGTCTTGTGTTACGCTGGGGCATCCTCTTGTGCTTGTGGTTATCTCAATACCTGGCCCGACCAAGGTCTTCTTGACTTTTGGGGTGTTGGAATAACTTCTTGTCTATTGTGTTTGTTTCATGCATTGAACACTAATACACCTTGGTTCCACATACCCTGACACTTGGTGTCTTATACTATAGCAAAAATCAGTGCTCCGAAGATGGAAAATTGCATTAGGATTGCATTTCATTTTCCATTTTATCATCTTGCGTGCATCCCCCATCTATTCATCCTTCATCCTTATCTTACAT
>VDFB02344680.1:0-46596 GCA_007258455.2 Sequoia sempervirens
AAATTGAGACAAGAGATTTTCTAATGGAGAGGTCACCCCAATAAGAAAGGGAAAGTAAATAAGTTAACTTTTTATCATCCCACCTTATCCAACAAACCAGTAGTAGATTACAAACATTCATGAGATAAAAATTTCCATCAAGACTAGAAAACACCAACTGATCCACTTTGAAGGAAATTATCTGACTTTTTGTCATCATTATAAAAACCCACAAAGGAGAGAGAAAGTCATCTTTGGTCCAAAGGAATTCCTAACAAACACAAAGTAGTGATAGCATTCCTAGAAACTCAGATTAGCCAACCAATCAATAGCTTTATTGCCTTCACACCTCACATGCTTTAATTAGACACCATCATATTGATCCATTAATCTTTTTGTTTCCTTAAGAAAATTGTGTATATGCAAATGAGTGATTTCCCCATCATGCATATCATTGATAATAAGGTTAGAATTACCTACAATGATAAGATTTAGAGCTCCCAACTAAATCCCAAACACGAGGCCCAAAGTAAGACATTTGGTTTCAACTATATTATTCAAATGAATACTGGAGTAAAGTGAATACCTAGTGCCACCACCATACCATCATGATATCAGTTGAGAGCACCAATCTAGAGAATCCAAAATTATTCTTGGAAGTCCAATCAAAGTTTAATTTGACCCACTTAGTTGTCGAAGAGAACCAATGCTCAACTGCATTCTTTTCCCAAACTTTGGGAAAAGAGTGGTCAAAAGAATTATTAATCTCAAGCCAACTCCTCAAAATAGAAATCACATAGGGATTAGCTTCTTTTTATTTAGAGATATTAAGTGAAATAATGATTCTAGAGCATACCTTTATGATCTCCTAAATTATGTCTTATGTCTTCTCCTTGGAATTGAAAATTCTTTTATTGCTTTCCAACCAAACTTTCAAGACTATGAAGCTTGGAGCCATGCCCCTTAACTCTTGAAGGATATTAAGATTCATTAGACATCCCCAAGATTCCAAACTATCTATAAGGGGGTTTTGGAACACCCTCTCAAGATAAAAATTGTCTAGAAATATATTCCAAATACCTTTCTCAAAATAACATTGTAGAGTTATGTGAGAGAAAACTTCCTCGTGAGTTTGGTAGAGAGAACATCAATTAGGAACAAAAAAACCCCTTCTTTGGATATGGTTCCAAGTGAGGATTTGACAATGGAAAAATAGCCAAAAAAAAAATTTCTCTTTGGCCAAGCCTTAGAATTCTGAATCTTATCCCAAACAAAAGAAGAAGGATTCTTAGGGGAAAGAAGCTTACAATATCCATTCTTGATAGAGCTGAACCCTCTCCCTTCCTAATTCTAACAAAAAATATTATCTTTGCTCCAAAAAGTCCTAAAGCTTTGAAAAAAAATAAAAATCTATAAGATGTATCCTACAATCTTCAAGAATGTCAATCAATTTAGGAATAGATCTCCACTTTCTAGAAATATCTCTCCTTCATTCCCTTCCTGTAGTCATTAGAAGGTGAAGATCTTGGAATACTTTGAGGTTTTATCCAAGATCCACTTGTCATACCAAAAGGAAGTACTTTAGCCATTTTGAACAATCTTGTAGCCAAACTAGCTAATCAAATTCTTGATCTCCCTCATTTCTTCCCAAATAACCAATCTTTTAGGAAAATCATCCCTACAAAAGAATAAAAAAGGGTTGCACTTGATAGATATTTTTCCTTGAGAATATTTATACAAAAAGCTTCTTTGCTAGAAATGAATCTCCAAGCTAACCTAGTCAAAAGAGCTTGGTTGAAGAGATTAGTGTCATTGAGGCCAAGACCACTTATGTTCTTACCTTTACAAATATGACTCTATGAGACGAAGGGGTATTTTAAATTGATCCCTAGTGCCCCTCAAAAGGAAGTTCTACATGAAAGAGCTACCTTTGGAAATGGTGCTTCTTGGGGAAATCATAAGGGATAATTTGTTAATAGGAATAACTTGGAATACCATTTTTAAGAGCACAACCCTACTTGTACAGGAAATCCATCTCCCATTCCAACCATATAGAATTTGATTCATTATTTCCAAGATAGGATTTACCAAATTTGAACCTTGTTTCTCCCTAAAAATATAGGGAGACCTAGGTAGGTATTTGAAAGACATCCTCTCCCAAAGATGAGTGTATATAGAGAAAATCATTATCCCAATTGTTGTTATTAAAGTGGGAAATGGTAGATTTATCTCTATTAACCTTTTAATGTAAAGCATGTTCATAATCACTAGAAAAAACCCTACTAACTCCAACATTCCTTAATAGGAGTAGCAAAGAGCATAGTATCATCTACAAATTGTTGATGAGTAAACTCTTTACCTATGGAAGAAGCCATAAGACCTATTTGGGAACTCCTAGATTTGGGAGTTCTAGTATATTTGGATAATGATTCCACCATAGTAATAAAAATATAGGGATATTGCAAATCACCTTGTCTTAAGCCTTGAGAAGCCAAGAAGAATTTTGTTGAGACATTGACCATAACTGGGAATCAAGCTGAAATGTAGAAACTTTTAACCCAAGTTCTCCAATTAGAGCTAAACTTGAACTTCACTAACACTCTAATCCATAGTGTTCTAGTTATTTATCATAGGCTTTAGAGATGTCTAATTGGAGAAGCATTAATTTCCTCTTGTTTTCCTACAAGTAGTGAATCAAATCATACACCATGACAATCCTATCATTGATTTGGTTCCCTTCAACAAATCCCCCTTGCTTCTTTAAGATAATAGTAGGATGGAGAATTTTTAATCTATTGGCTATAACTTTGGAGATGATTTTTTAGATAGTATAGCATAGGGAAATCAAGGATGAGGGTCAAAAGAGTGGATTTGAGGGATTTTAAAATAGATCCAGAGTCCTAAGATTCTTGGACAAATTATGAGAGCTCATTTCCCAAAAGATCTTAAATCTTTGGAAAAATAGATTAAGATACTTTGGTCCAAGGGCCCCATACCGAACCATTCCAAAGAGAGCAACCTAAACTTCCTTTGAGATAGATTGCATGAGAATCTCATTCTCTATTTTACTAATCAAGTAGGGAATTTGATCAATCAAGAGATCCTACTTGTCTATACTATCCTCAACATCCACATAAAGAATTTTCTTCTAGAAGGAAACCAAGGAAGACTTGTGTTTTGCCAAAAAATGTATAGTTGACATTTTTGTGCTCACTTGAGTGTCTCTTATGGACTTCGGCTTGATTTTTCCTAGATTTGATGTTGTAATGTGGTCAACATGATCACATTAGGTCTTGGACCCTTGTGAATCATTAAGACTTCTAGGATGTCTTGTAAAGGTGTTGTGAAGTGTTGTAACCCACTTTCACACTTTTCTAGGACCCTTTCATCATAATTCACTTAAATAACCTCTTTTTATCACTTACCAAGTCTTATTTCAATGTGTTGTAAGGAGTTGTAACAAACTCATGTTTTTCTAGACTTGTCATCACTAATTCAACCCTTTCTCATATTTAAATGTCCCCTTAATGCACTTTTCAGCCATTCTTAAGTGTGTTTTTGAGGATATTCCATTGGACATCCTTTAATGCCCTTTAATTCCCGAAAACCACTTAAATTTCTTAAGTGGTACTAAGTCACCAATAGGGGTGACTTAGTCCTATTTGGCACAAAAAATAAAATTATTTCAATTTTTTGGCAAGATTTTGTTCTCTAACCCTTGAGGTTAGCCTTCGATGTGTTATTTTTGGGAAATTTAGGATAATTAAGTATAAATAAGGGTTGTTCTCCTCATTTTTCATCTTCTAATCTCCTAATCTCTTGCAATCTCATAACTCATTAAGCATTCAATCCTTCAAGCATTCAAGCACTCTAAGCATTATCAAGTCATCCATTAGAGCATTTCATTGCATATCTTCAAATTTCTACATCAAGGGTTTGGTAAGTTTATGACATTGCATGCTATCTATTTATTATTCTCTTCCCATTTCATTTCATAGGGTTTGATTTCCAAAGTGGGGTTTGACCAAGGAAAATCCCTATACTCTAACCCTTAACCCTTTTTTCCTCTTTACATGTGTGTTTGCAAACTTTGTATGCATATTTATCAAAGAGTTTGGTGTCAAAAAGTGGTCAACAATCCATCAAGGTCAACATAACCCTAGTTGAGGCTTGGAAACTCTTTTCAGCCCGTTTTCCATAGAATCAAGATTTGACACTTGTCAGAAAAGCAAGTGTAGACCTGAAGCTACAAGACTCTGTCCCGAAATTCTCAAAATTTGCAAGTGGACTAAGTCTACATCTGTGGTGAATTAGTCCCACTGCTAGACCTGAAAAGTGGTTTCTGCATTTTTGGATACCCATTCAAGGTAGATTCCTAATCTGGCAAATTTTCTCCAAAACTGGACTAAGTCACCCAGCTTGGTGTAAGTGTCCCAGTCAACATTTCCAATCAACTCTATAGGATTCAAAAACCTCTCCACATCATATTTAATATTTAGGTGCACCTCTCCAATTTTGTTTAGTTGTTTCATCATTTACTTACATTTTTTAGGTGTTTTTGCATATCGAAGTGTGTTTTCTAGCACTCTGTATTTCTTAGGTTTAGCATCATTAAATCATATTTCTTTTAGTTTATTGCACTTAGACATCATATTTATATATATTGCATCCCATTTATAGTAATCTTTAGTCTATGTGACGTAGAAAATTGGACCCTCTTGAGAAAAGAGACAATTTCACATCTAATTAGACCTACTTTTAAATACCCTTACACTATTTATTCTTTAAAATAGCATTTATAGGCCCCTAAGACCCATTATTTTTGATCTAGAGGCCCGTTTCACTTGAGAAATCACTTAAAACCTGACAAACAACACTTAATTCTTTCATATCCTGAAAACCCACCTTCAAAAATTAGTAGTGGGACCCATTCACCACTTTGGACGAACGAGTCCCCTCTGGTGGGACCCATTCACCAAGGGTGGCGAATGAGTCCCTTTTGAGGGAAAATTCAATTTTGAGCGGGAATTTAATTAATTCAACTTATTTTTTAGTGAATGTCAGCCTCTTAGGTCTAAATAATGGGAAAATTAGGTGTTGTTGCTTATTTAAATACTCATTTCTAATCATTTTACACATCTTTTTAGTCATTTTACAAAATAAAATTCTAAAGTCAAGTCTTCTACAACAAGTTTCATTAGTAAAGTTGAAATTTTAGGGCAGAAAACTAGGGTTTTTGTAGGTCTTGAAGCTCACTTTTTGGATCAAAGTTCAACATTGCAAAGGGTTGATGATGGGTGCCTATGGCGAATCATGGAGAAATCTAGGTTGAGGAGATGCAACTAGCCATCAAATCACACCTAAAGACTTGTTTTCAAAGTGATTCCATCTTCCATTGCTTCTCTATATCTTCATATTAAAGTTTATATTTCATTTACATCCCATTTGCATGTTATTTTATCTCCATTTTTTATGTGTTGTGAGATTTCTAGGGTTGAGATCTTGCATCATTCAAATCACATTTGCATTTCTTATTCTTGCATAATAGAATAGAGTTTTTGTCATGCTTCAAACTTTCTTAGTCTTTAACACATCTAAGGATAGGGTTTTATGTAGATTTTTCTCCATTCAAGGTTTAATTACCCAATTACGAGTTTGACCAAGGTAAACCCCCCATTAGACAAACAATTTTAAGTTGTTTTATAGGAATTTTTTGAGATCCCAATTCGGGTTTCCCTCAGAAATTTTTGTACAGGTGTCAAGGTACAAAAGAAAGATTTGAAATCATAGAAATTTGAAAGTGGACGTATTCACCATGCATAGCGAATGAGTCCTTCTTGAGCTGCCATTTTGAGTTAGGTGTAGATCTAGAGACCCAATTGATAGAAAACAACTTCTGTGCAGAAAAACCCTAACCTAGGACTGATTCGCCCAAGGTGGTGAATGAGTCCCAGTCAACTCGAAGTCAAGTCTTGTCAGATTTCCAAGTTGCTTTTCAGTCTTCTTTAGTTTCTTAGGTGCACACATTCTAAGATTTGACTTTCTGTCTAGTTTAATTTGCATTTACATTCATCATTTTAAGCCTTTTTGCAAAAATCAATATGTTTTCGAACATTGCATGTATCTTAAGTTTTACATTCACAATCAGTCAAAAAGTTCATTTAGTCTTAATTACATCATACATTGCATAATTTGAGTGAACCTGGTCAGATCTTTTGAGTGGGGTTTATCTCTCTCCTTTTAGGTGAAACATCCTAAGAGTGCAAGAGTAGCCTATAAGCCCTACCCAAAAATCTATGGTTCATTTTGGTGTACTTGCATATTGAGCACTTTAAATTTCTGATTTCCATTGCATATTTCATCCTAGACTTCATTTTCATCAACATTCAATTAGAGTATTGTCTTGTTTTTGCATCCTAGGGTTTCTCATATTACATTAGTGAAAGATTCATTTAGATTTCATTTTTGCATTGCATCTGCATATTGAACAACATATCATTTTGATTTACATGTCTTAGGACTTAATTGCTTTGTCATTTTGCATTGTTTTGCACCTTAGGGCTTCTAAAAACAATTGCATAATTAGTGAAAGCATCATTTAGCATTCATTATTGCATCTTGTTTCATTGAATCATTCTAAAATTCTGCATTTTCAATTTGTATCTGCATTATACAAACTTAAAAACCTTTACAAAATTCAAAAAATAAATAAATAAAAAGAAACATAAAAATACCTCCCTTGGGACTCATTCACCACCTTGGGTGAATCAGCCCCACTATAGTTTTTGAATTGGAGTTTCCAGAGTTCAGTTTATTGCTTTGCACATTTATGTCTTCTACAGTTTCTTTTCTGTTATAGTTTAGTTATTTTCTATTTTCTTAGCATAAACTTTATTTTCTTCCATGGCATTTATGGATAGTTTACATTTTTGCAAGTTTTCTTTTCAATATTCATTCCTAGTTCTTTTAGATCAAATTCATCAATACATAAAAACACAAAAACATAAACATCAAACGAACCTTTCAAACATATGATTCAATTTAGAAACAACATCTCATCCAAGCCCCTTAGTAGTGATGATGTAGACAAGTTAGATGAAGTTCTCTAGGACTTCCTCTCACTCACTTCATCCTCTAAAGCTTGTAATGAGAAACCTAAAAAAATTAATGATACCTCCCTCAAACCTTTTGGTTGCAATGACTTTGATTTGTTAGATGAAGCCCTTCAGGACTTCACCTCACATAATTCATCCACTAAAGTTTGTTGTGCCAAACCCACAATAACGAACATTAACACCTTTGATGTTGAACAACCTAAACCAATTGACGATAAATTACCACTCAAACCTTTTATTCATGATGACTTGGACTTGTTAGATGACTCCCTTTGGGATTTCACCTCACTCAAATCATCCACTAAGGTTTTTGGGAGAAGTCTAAAACTAAGGATGTTAACGTAATTCAACCTCAACACATTCTTTACCCACCCTCGCACAAAATTAATCCTTCTAATAAACCTGAGTACACTCTTTACCCACCTAAAACCAATGTGTTTCTGCAATTCGTTGATGTTACTATTGCTCATACATATAATACCCGAAACAATCTGCAACCACCGCAACCAATTCTACCCTCTTTACCTTAACCCAATCCTCCTAGTGCTCCTCATTACCTCCTACACACAAAGGAGTATGATCTTGTTGAACAATTAAAGAATAGTCCTGCAAAGATTTCCCTTTGGGATTTACTTCAGAATTCACCAAATTACCACACTATTCTTCAAATAGCCATACAACAAATTACAGTTCCTCCTGGTACTACTTCAAATGATATGGCAACTCTAATCCATGGAATGAACCAAGTTAATCTAGATATTAATTTCCATCAAAATGAGCTCCCTCCTTTAGAGTTGCAAAAACAAAATAAATCCTTTATGATAATTGCTCACTTCGATTACTTAGGCATCAAAAGAACCCTTATCGATAATGTTATGCCCTTAATGTGTGTAGTGTGAATCTCCTTGATAGATTTCATATTGATAGGTCACAAATAATCACTTTACCTATTATGGTTGGAGTGGCCACTTTGCAAACTCCTATTCATGTCATGCCTTATGATCTTTCATATAATCTTCTTTTAGGTAGACCATAGATTCATGAGATGAATGCAGTTCCTTCAACCCTTGATTGTATCATGAAATATGTCTATAACAATCACATTTATCAAGTTGAAATAGACCCCAAGCCTAAAAGTTGCTTGCAGCTTGAAAAAGGAGCTACAAGTCCTCTGAAAACATTAATTCCAACATCCAACATAGACCCTCTTGAAATTGAACAAAACGATGCAGAATTAGTATCTAAGTTCTTTGGTAATGATTGGGGATCCTTAGAATTCACACCTTCATTGATATAAACTTACAATCGTCTTGGAGACCTATGTTGACAGTGATGAAACTCTGAAACAAATGTTAGGAGTTTATGATAACACATCCTGTCTTGCTCCCATGAAACGAATTCCTCGTGCTATGATTGTTACCAAGCAAGACGAAAGTGATATCATTGAAGAATCATATGAGTCTGAAGTTCCTAAACTTAATGCACTCCCTTTAGGAGATACAATTGATGTGCCAATGGACATTGATGATAAATACAAGGTTATTGAGATCGGGAAGTGTCTGGACGATGAATAACAAGAGGATGCTACAACTTTACTTCATGATTTTCTTGAAATTTTTGATTGGAAATATTATGATATGCCAAGAATTTACACAAAAATTGTGACACAACATCATTCTTCCTAAAAACGCTAAACCCATTCATCAAAAAATCTAGAAAATGCACCCTAACATAGCCTTGCATGTTAAAGTAGAGCTTGAAAAACTTCTTGATGTAGGCTTCATTCGATCTATTAATTATTCTCCTTGGATCTTAAACATTACCATAGTTGCTAAACCTGATAATTGTATTAGGATATGCATGAATTTTCATGACTTGAATAAAGCTTCTTTAAAAGACAACTTTCCACTTCCTAATATTGACATGATTGTGGACTCAATTGCTAGACATGCTTTGTTGTCATTCATGGATGGATTTTTTGGTTATAATCAAATCCTTATTAATCCTCAAGATCAATACAAAACTTCCTTTACAATTATATGGGGAACAGTTTGTTGGGTTGTGATGCCCTTCGGTTTAAAGAATTTTGGTGCAACCTTAATTGATTATGAAATTTGATACTCACCAATTGAAAAATATTGCTTAGCTCTTATATTCGCTACTAGGGTATGTGCAGGGTCATCATGGAAAAAATAGGCCCTTAAGTGGCAAAAAAATCAGAAAAATCAGTGTTAGGCAACTTGACGTAAAAATTTGAATAAGTTATCTATATTATTTAAAAAATATGTAAGAATAGAATCTGTAGAAAATGGAATGTAGTTTCTAAAATACTAGGTTTATTTAAAAATAAATAAAATCTATTTGGTGAAAATTTGAAATTTCAATGCAGTAGTACTTAAATTTCAGGGAAAAAGAAGTAGGTGTCGACCACCCTAACCATAATAAAATGATAATATTTTTTTATAAGATTTTATATATAAGTAGAGGACTCATGTTTGGATGTGATGCATATTTTTTTGTAATTTTTTTCAAGTAAATAATTAATTATGAATTTTTTATTACAACTTTTAAAAAATATAAAAACTCGTATGTCTGACCACCTTAACTTGGTCAAAACTTCATGAAATTTATTTTTTATTTTTTTAATCATATACTATGTGAAGCATAGAATGTGACGCATGTTTCAGATTCAAAAAATGCGATACCATTTGAAAGTTATAGATGTTTTTCAATCAGCCTATCGATCAGGACTTTAGTCGTAATTCTAATAGAAAATGAATAATAATAATTTATTAAATTCAAATCAAAGCATAATTTATATTGGTGGAAAGCTAAGAATCTCCTCTAAAAACCCTTTTCGTTTCATCAATTTTGGGTTTAAAAAAAGTCATCAGCCGCATACCCTGCAAATACCCATAATATTGCCACTTTTTGGCCCATCATGATCCTACACATACCCACTAGTAAATTGCAACATTATTTACTAAATGTTGAAATACAAGTCATGACAAAATGTGATCCCCTTAAGCATCTTTCAATAAAACGGACCTTTCTAGCTACTTAGCTAAGTGGGTGATGTTGTTAACTAAGTTTGACCTTAATTTTGTTTCACAAAAAGCAATCAAAGGAAAAGCCATAATCGATCACTTGGCTGACTCTCCTTCTCTCACTTTACCTAATCATGACTCCTTTCCTGATGATAGTGTCTTGACCACTGATGTTAAAGCATGGGAATTGTATTTCGATGGATCTAAATGTAGAATAGTTTTTGGTGCTGGAGTGGTCTTAATTCCACCTGACGAACAACCTCTTCCCTTGTCCTATCGATTGATTTTATTATGCACAAATAACACAGCTAAGTATAAGGCATTAATCGCGGGTTTGCGAGCTCCTTTAACAATGAACGCTAAACATATTAAGATATTTGGTGGTTTGCAATTAGTTATCAAACAAATAAATGGTACGTATCAAACTAAACATGATAAGTTATTAAAATACAATGATCTTATAATGAAAATCTTAGAGAAGTTTGAATCATTCACCATTGATAACATCCCACAAAAAAGACAATCAACATGCGGATGCAATGGTGAGTGCAACATCTCTTATATACCCACTCAATCCTTCAATAGCCTTCACCTTCCTTATTCATCCCATCATGAAACCTTCCATTGATACTCGATTAGAAGATATTTTAGCAACAAATCAACATAACTCATGTGAATGGTATGATACAATTTACCATTATTTGAAAGATGGTACCAGTCCCAAGCCCACAATGACAAACACTAGAAAATGTTTATGCAAACTAGCAGCTAAATATGTGAATTCTTGTTGATGTGTTATATAGAAGGTCCTTTAATGGTATCTTACTAAGGTTTCTTAAGGATTATCAAATCCCTATAGCCCTTGAGTAGGCTCATGCTGGTGCATGTGGCAGTCATTTTGGAGGACAAACGTTAATGCAAAAACTTATTTGTATGGGTTATTATTGGTGACATATGGAGAAAGATTGCTTCACTTACGTTAAACGATGTCACAAATGTCAAGAGCATAGCAATTTGATTCATGCTCCTACTTTTGAGCTCCATGCCCAAGTTCCCATTTGGCCATTTTCAGTGTGGGGGTTGGATCTTATTGGAAAAATTTCACCTCCCTCTTCTGTCGGACATACGTTCATCATCACCGTAACTAACTATTTCACAAAGTGGGTGGAAGTTATTCCTCTTCGTTCTACGACTACTGAAGTAATTTGTCGTTTCATATTGGAACACATAATTTCTCACTTTGGACTCCCTTCTGCAATCATTACAGACAATGGAACCCCCTTTAAGAATAACAAAGTCCAAAAATTTCTTGAAACATTCAGAATTCAACATCAATTTCCAATACCGTATTATCCATAATCTAATGGACAAGCTGAATTTACACTAATAAGATTCTTGAACAAATTCTAAAGAAAACTATTAACAAACATCATAAGGATTGTCATACACAATTACATTATGTGCTTTGGGCTTATAAAACGTGTGTTAGATTATTGATAGGAACTACACCTTATAACCTTGTTTATGGCACCGATGCAATCATGCCCTTGGAGTTAGAAATTCCTACATTACGAATTGCTCTCTAGGACCTTATTGATGATGCCACTTATAAATAAAAATTCTTACAGCAACTTGAGATGCTCGATGAAAAGTGCATTAACGCTCTTGAACATCTCCAAGATTACATAAAAAAATTACAACAAAAAAATAGCTTGCATGTCATTCCTCGAACGTTTCATAAGGGTGATTTTTTCCTTTCTGAGAATCAACGTAATACTAATGTTGTCAATGAAGACAGATAAATTCAGCCCTAATTGGTTAGGACCTTACATAGTTGATACCAATTATGGGTTTGGTGCTTATGTCTTAATGGAGCTTGATAGAACACCCCTTAAGGAACCTATTAATGCCACACATTTGCATCGGTATTACCTCTAACCTCTTTGAATAGTATGATTGTTAAAGAAATGTTGTTTAAAGTTATTTGATGTCATTCTAAATAACTTTCACATTGCTTCATTCTTGGCAACTCATCTTGTGTTTGTCTTGAGCACTAAGGTAATTATTTAAGTACATTTTATAATTACTTTAGGATTCATACTATTCGCCCTTGTGTTATGTTAAGTTAGATCCTTATATGATTTATAGGTGTATTTAATTTAACATATTCTATAATCAACAATGTCGTATCTACACTAAAACTGAAATATGTTTTAAACTAGATCACATTAATCGTGTTAAATCATGTAGACATTAATTAAATAATTTTATAAGTCATTTAATTAATCACATTGCATTTAACATCCACACAAAGAGACACATCATAATAACAACAAACGCGCATGTCTATATATATATCAAAGTTTTATATACAACTCAATATCATATGCAAAATCACCAAGGTCTGTGAGAGCTAGACCCCTCGGGCTCTAGTGCTTGAGATCCGGTCCTTGGATGACGTGAGATGGTCATGTGTGATCATGACCACAAACTACCAAGTCTAAGTGCATACTCTAGACCCTATACTCGACCAACAACCACAAGACACTCCTCTTCCATCTGATCCCTCTTCGCTCGTACCTATGCTAGCTTTGCATGTAATCTCACAATCTTTGCTGAGGTCTGTGATCTTTGTCCTACACTCTCAGCTCAATGGAGTCATCTCCTCACACTCTTGTACACTGCCCATAGCCTTGCAAAAGGTCTGAATGACTCTAACTCCTCCTCCACAATCGGTGGGGGCATGTAGTCAGGATCCATCTCCTCCTCATTGACGGATGCAGGCACTATCTCTGCGGTAGCCTGACGTTAGAACTCTTGCCAGTCTCTCATTGCTCCTATAAGATAGAAAAGTTACACAATCAATACACATCATCATGATACATGTATATAAAACAAAACATAAATATACTCAAGTACATGCGTAAAATCAAAAATATCATCACTTATGTTGTCAGAAGCATGAGGAATATCAACCTCATCCTCTCTGAGGGGGCATGGAGGAAGTGCTAGCCTCTCTCTAACTTTGGGTGTCAATGTATGTCGTAGCTACTACACATGATCTAGTCCTATAAGTGTGTGCGAACTCTCCATGCTTGACCTAATCCTCAGCTGCTACCTCATCCCCCTCACTTAGAGGTGGCTCCTCATAATACTCATCCTCCTCATAATCCTCCTCCTCCTCCTCCTCTCTTCCATCCTGGTCCTCATAGTCAGGATCGGCCTCTAAATCATACTCGCCATCGATAACATCATTAAATATATCTGATGGCCTATATTGTACATCCTTTGCTCTATCCTTTGGCTCATCTATCTCATCTAGTGCTAGTCCTGCATCACCTATAGGGAAATCCATGGGGAACACATGAGTTGTTCATGTCACTGACCACCACTCCTCGTTCTCATTTGTGCTACCAACATGATCAGTGTCGGATGCTACTAGTTAGTTGTGATCTTAATCATCAGAATCACTCTCACGAACATGATCTTTGGTAAGTTGAACAATATCACCTAGCCTACGGGCACTCCGCACTAATCGCCTAATGAAGGGGCATGCCCTAATGGTGTCTGCACCTGTCCAAACTATTGCATGACTCGCCCATAATAGAAAGGTCGTACAACATAGTAATGCCTCCCAGCTAAGTACTTGTCCATATGCATCCTCTGTAGCTATCTTGTGGGATCTGGCCATTGTACAGTGAGTAGATAGGGTCTCCATAAGATCTTGTCCTCCTCTAGCCAGTCAAACCTCACCCTCCAAAAGTGTAAATCCTCATACTGCCATAGGCATCACAACGGATAGCAAAATGCTCATGGATATCCTATAGCTATAGCACAAGGGAACTTGACAAGCTTAGTGCATGTGATATGCTCAAGGCACCACACCTGCAAATGCATGCAATGCACCATATTTTTTATCTCTTGAAATACAAATCTGCCAAGATCATAATATAAGTGTGCTAGAATGCAATGGCCCCAAGCATAAATTGTCTTGTGCTCATACATCCCTCGAATTAAATGTACCAATCCTCCATCTAAGTGTGTCACTCGTCCATTTGGATTGAGAATGAGAGCCACTGTGTGCATCATAATCCGTCAAACAATAGGAGCTCGTGAATATAGAAGCATGGGGAGCTTGATCCGCACTCTAACACAATCATTGTGAATAGGCCCACCCAGGAAAGACTGCATATCCCTCTTCTTCTCGTAGAATGACTGATCCCCTTGGAAATATACTTGCTCTCCATGAATAGGAACTTGGAGAATGCAGTGTACATCCTCGAGAGTAATGGTCATCTCCCCAATGGGAAGATGAAATGTACAAGTATCAATGTCCCAACACTTGCACAGGTCCATAAGCATGGCATCATGGTATCTCATCGGTGGCATAAGATATTCCCAATAGATACCTACTGATTATAAATGCTCTATCTCTACTTCCAATAGCACTAGAGCATGATCTCTCATAAATGTAAGCTACCTTCCCCTAGCCGCTATCACAATCGGGCAGGGACCTATCAAAATCATCACAAAATGCTCTAAAATTCATCTAATTTATTCAATTTTTACATATCTCATCAGGAAAGCATGCTAAAGTAAATATAGAGTGCTTTTCTAATAGCCCTAGACACTTTAGAACCCTTTTAGGACATTTCATGAAGAAACAAGACACTTTGTGAACAAAAGAGACACTCTGCGAAAAAATGGGACACTTTGCAAACTTTTTTTCCAAGATCCTAAATTAACCTATCCATGCATTAAAAATCATTAAATTATTACAAAATCACAAGGTGACAATTGCATAATTGACTCACCTCATAATATAGCTCGCCACACGCCACCTGCTCACATAGCTCATCCAACCGTGAAGGTGTGTAATCCCATATGCTCGGCATTTTCTTCTCTCACTCATCACTCTAAAGCTACACGGAGGTAAAATGAATAGTAAGTGACAAATTACTCCCCTTTACCTCTTTTAATCCATTTTCATCTCTTTTTACTCTTATGTATTAAAATAGGGTTATCATCTTTTCTTCAAAACAACATAATAGGAGCTAGGGTAATCCATTTTCGACGCTGTTTGATACGTTGGAATCATGGTTCCACACCTGACATCATCAATCATCTATTGTTATGAGGCATGGTACTTGGAAATTCCCTACGGTATGATATTCCTTGTTCGACGTGGCTAGATTTCTACCTTGATTCCACCTACATAGAGCAAGTGGAATAATGGGGGGGCATACATCTACCCTCAAACTAGATTTCTAGGAGTTAGACAAAAGAATTTGTGTACAATTAACGAATGTGTGTTGTAGGATGCGATTCCTAATGTTGTGGTTTTGTAGAGAACTACACTGGGGGCTTCGTTCTCCCGTCTTTTGAATGAGTATTCTTTTATGTAATAAAGCGCATTGTTTAGAGTCCTTTAGCTTACATATGCACATAGAGTCATATGGGTGCTAAAGTGCGGGCTAAATGTGACGTAGAAAATTGGATCCTCTTGAGAAAAGAGACATTTTCATGTCTAATTAGACCTAATTTTAAATACCATTACACTATTTATTCTTCAAAACAACATTTATAGGCCCCTAAGACCCATTATTTTTAATCTAGAGGCCCGTTTCACCTGAGAAATCATTTAAAACCTGAAAAACAACACTTAATTCTTTCATATCCCGAAAACCCACCTTAAAAAATTAGTAGTGGGACCCATAATGAGTCCCCTCTGGTGGGACTTGATGGAGCTTCCAAATTTTCTGTAATCTATGGAATTCCCATGGACTGCAAATTAAACCCTCATCCTCATGGTTAGGGAAAGGTCAAGTGTATTTGAAAAATCCTTGGTTGTTCTAATTTCGTGTTGACTTGATTTGCCCAATTTTCGGTAGCTCAAGTCATCACCTGAGCCATCATATGCATCCATCCACCAGCCCCTTTGGTTAAGAGCATCAGTCACCCAACTGGCCAGCGACTTTAGCTATTTCCTAAAGTTGGGTTTTAATTTTCCCCAGTGACTTAAGCTTAAGTCGTTCACCCAGGAGGGTCATGTCACCGTTGGCCTAAAAATGGCCCTTTATTAAATGCTAACCTTGTCATGTGTGTAGGCTTTGAGATTCGAGACTATGGGAAATGATCTTGGTCATACACTGCCAGCTCGCAGGTGATAACTGTTGACCGGTTATGTAGTGCGAGGGCAGCAAGATGAGGATGTGTGTCTTCATATGGACGTGGGGCCCAGTCTCCACTATCCCACTTATTTCCCGTGGTTTTGAACCGACGAAAAATGATTAGATTATGGGATGCAATCTGAACCATTCCTCACTAGCTCGTGGGGAGAAAATGAACACCTATTAGAAGCTGCAAGATCAACGAGATCCCAACACATGGAATAGTCCACCCAACCTACAAGGTAGATGAGACCCACTGATGGGTAAGTTATTACTTGACTTGGCTCCATGCCATTGGCTGGAGATAAATGGACCAAGTATTGCTAAAATTCAAATCTAGTCAGCTCGATGTGAGTTGTGTGATCTCCCATCTCATCACAAGATCGACAATAGATATTTAAAATTGGCAAATAGACACGTGATAGTCATTTCTTTCTACATCCAACGTTCATTAATGACATACTCCTTACAGGAGTGATCAAATTGATCTTCGTGCATGTGGAGACTTAATTGTTGGCAATCATGAAGTATGATCCACAAATTTCCATACACTTGGGAAATAAACAATGACAATACACATGCCAACAAATTTCCCAACTTGCACATGTGTCTGCATCAAAGCATTGATGATTGTTGTCATCCTATTGCTCAATAAATACAACTCGAGAGTTGCCATTTTCACCATTGTAGTTAGATGTTAGGTCTTTTGAGTACATGTAGAAAGTTGAGGTGACAAGCGCAGTTTCTTTTAATATCAAAATGAGTAAGGCTGGCACTCCATCTATCCTGACGTGGAGGTCTGTTAGACTCAATTTGCAAAAGTCTTACTGGGTAGACCCGAAGCTTACACAAAGTGCTTGTAACAACTCCATGGTTAGGAATCTTCACCTGTGATTACCAGATGCTACCATCGACTGAAAGGCTAGGCTATGAGCTCAGAGGTAATGGGAATGAAAGGGAAGGAAGCTATTGGGTTGTCCAAAAAAATGTAGACAAAAATTAGGTATGGTCATGGCTCATTCAAATGACAAAACTCTCCCATTGATGTTACTGATAGGTCACCTGATAGTGAAACAAAGAAAAACTCTAGTTACCGTCGGTACCTCGAGACCTTAGGCCGAGATCTATCTCCTAAGGCAAAGGTGTTATTTATTCCTCCTTTGGCTATCAGGACCCCAAGTGGGTGAGATGTTGTTGTGACAAAAAATGACAAAGTCGAGGAAGGAGTTGAAGTTTCATCTCCAACCCTCGATACGACACGAAGTGGGAATGTGTACCATGGTGTGTGTGTTGCTAGTGGAGGGTATTTTAGTTGATTAAAAGGGTGGTGGCGAAGTGAAACTTTTGTGTTGACTAATATTTTTTGTTGTGGTTATTTTCTCTCTGCGTGTGTGGTTCCTTTTTGGGGTTTTGGATGCTGACTATGTGCCCTCATGGTAGATTAAACATCAGTCTTGCTGCTTACATGGCAGTCAAAGAAATTTTTGTGGTACTTTATTTCTCCTTATGGCAGTTGTGGCAAGTATGGTTTCCCCATTCCAACAGAATCATCATGTGGGGAATTTTGAAATGTAGTTGAAATTTGATGTTAAATGAAATTTTGTAATGTAATTGCATTTTGATCTGGAAGCTTGTTAACTCCCTTGTTCTATAAAAAGGAATTCATGGCTCATTTGCAGGGGTTCTAACTTTTTGAGTCTTCTTGAGTCTAGTATGTAAAAGGGTAGAAAATAGAAGAATACCAGAAAATAGGGTAGTCGATTGTCTTGGTTTTGAACTCTACATATGAAAATATTAAAGAGTTTTGTAGAAATTACTGATATCAAAATTAAATTACATACATAGTTCATTTACTCTTCTCTGTAAACCATTTTGCAAGTTTTGAATGTAATATCAAGTATATTTGGTTCATCTTTGAATGTTTCATTTGAATGCATGCATTCATTTTTTCCTTGGTTCAATGAATCAACTAAATGTTTAAATGAGGCCATGAATTTTTAATGATTTATTAATAATTTGGTAAGAAGTGATGAATTATGTGTAGAGAGTTTCCATAATGCAATTCCTTGTGGAAATAGTCCATAATTATCATATTTAAAGAATTTTTGCATGACAGGTTGTAAGATGCATGACTCCATTACCCAATTGATGAAGACACTGGCCTATTTTTCATGGTATTTTCCTTTTGAATGATAATATTATATTGGACTATCAATTCAAGGTTAGAATACAAATCTTTTAAAATTTATCTAAAATGAGAGATGTATGTGAGATATTTTCCCTGTTCTTGGTAAATTGATAGATATTTTTTTGAAGATTAGCCAATCTTTGAGTGAATTATGTTGTTTACCCCTTATAGGAATAGATCTATGATTTTCTATGTCAGTTATTGAGACATTCAAATGAAATATGAAAGGAACACCCTCCTAGGTCCCACAAAGCCTAAAGTGTAGAAGGTTTCACTCTTTGACTAAACCTTGTTAGTTGTCGATTCATTTTGAAAGTATTGATCATGGGAGTTGGCTACTCTTTAGAGATTCCTTAGATGTAGTGGAAAAACACCAATAGGACCCATTGTCCAAGGGTGGCGAATGAGTCCCTTTTAAGGGAAAATTCAATTTTGAGCAGGAATTTAATTAATTCAAATTATTTTTTTGGTGAATGTCGGCCTCTTAGGTCTAAATAACGAGAAAATTAGGTTTTTTTGCTTATAAATACTCATTTCTAATCATTTTACACATCATTTTAGTCATTTTACAAAAGCAAATTCTAAAGTCAAGTCTTCTACAACAAGTTTCATTAGTAAAGTTGAAGCTTTAGGGCAGAAAAATAGGGTTTTTGTAGGTCTTGAAGCTCACTTTTTGGATCAAATTTCAACATAGAAAAGGGTTGATGATGGATGCCTATGGCGAATCATGGGGAAATCTAGGTTGAGGAGATGCAACTAGCCATCAAATCACACCTAAAGACTTATTTTCAAAGTGATTCCATCTTCCATTGCTTCTCTATCTTGAGATTAAAGTTTATATTTCATTTACATCATATTTGCATGTTATTTTATCTCCAATTTTTATGTTCTTCTTCTTCAAGATCTAAGTGATGGTCAATATTTTCTTGATCCTTACTTTTAAAGGTAATACTAAGGTGGTTGAGCCTATTATTTGTACTCTTCAGATATAGAGAATCTTTTCCAACTTTTTTTTCATCAACTAAGTTTTTCAAATCTCCTTTGAATTTGAAGGCCTTTAATAGGTTCTCCTAGCCTTCAAATATACTCTTGAAGTTGTATCTCCTTAACTATCAACATTCCCTCTCGTGAAGACGTTTTCTATTTAGCAACCATTTTTTGTAATATCAAGATTCCTATTCCTGACAATGTTTTTCTTTTTGGATTTAATAAAATTCTTTTGGTATTTCTCTAGGATCTTCTTGATTCTAAAGAATCTATGTTTTCCCAAGAAGACTTGGGAATTCCCTAATAAGATGTCGATTCTTGTGAAAATCACAACATCTGAACAACGAAATTTTATTATCTAGAGATTGGATCCACTCCACCTCTCCAACCTTGAAGGTAATCCTTTTTAAGTGGAATAGTGAGATCTAGCTCCACACAAATTTTGGCATAAAGTGAATCTTACCATGGAATGGCCTAGAGAATTTAATCGCTAATCCCAACAATTTGGCAATTATTTCATAAACATATAAGGATAAAAACTCCTAAGGTAGGGTATAAATCCAAATCCACATTGGTGTCATCATGTGAATTTCCTCATACGGTTTAAAACCCACATGCCAGTGCTTCATGAAGAGCCTAACGTTTAGAAAAAAGTATGGACCTATACCAAAAACCATAGCCATTTTAGATTCATTAATGATTATAGCAATAAATATTCTCTAGCACAAGCACAAAGCTCATAGTCTCCATTTATTTTCCAATTCTTCTAGGCCCACGAGTACAGGTCTTTGAGAGATGGTTGCATGCCAAGGAATTTGTAAATCAAGCTTCCACCATTTGGGGTAGACACATTATAAATAGAGAGTCCTCTAGAGCTGGCATGCATTGATTTGAACTATTTATAGGTTGGTTGATCTTGGTCTCTCCTAGCAATGCATCAATTTCCTTATCATGAACCAAGGATCCAAATCCTATAAGCAAATTTCTAAAAGAACAAGGGAGGATATATTCCCCACCATCCCCACCCTACCTAGACTTGTTGAGGTTAACTCAAAAGAAAGGGAAGAATCAAGAACTAGGAGCAACAAAGAGAGAGGATAGAAGAAAAAACTCAAAAAACCCTAGAAAAGCTCATTCCTCATTTAGGGATTGCATTTTCAACATCATCAATCAAAGTTATGGAAATTTTTCAATATATATTTGAGAAAATGTAGTTTGAAGCCTCTTAAAAATATATCTTTATTGATCATCCCAGAAAGAAACTTTAACTCTAAGGTATAATATAATTTTTTTTTAAGATGTATGTACTTAAGATAATCATAAAATAGAGTGACCACCATCATCCTAAAGATATGACTTGCATCTGACCCAACATGTCCATTAACTGTTTAGTTTCTCATCAACAGGATTGTACATATAAGGACCACATATACTTGTAACAATTCATTGAAAAATATTGAATCCTTGTTGGATGAAGCCACACAATAAATAGATCCTTGTTGGACAAAGATACTGATGAAAATACTAATGTATGGTAGATGAATATGATCTTGAAGATAAGGATGTCATGACCATAGCATCTAGCTCAAAATGTAGGCTTGATAAGGGAGATTGTACCTAAAGATGTTGGGTGCAAGTTCCAAGAAAAATTTGGTAGAATAAGAATCTATTGAATGTGGATTCTAATTTGAAGGAAGCTATATTTTTGTATGATGTGTTGTCTTGTGGCTTCTAAGAAAAAAATTGTTATAATTTCAGTGGTGCATTGTCTAATGTTGTCATATGGCTTCTAAGTTGAAAGGTGTTATGGTTTTATGGTTCATTCCACCATGTCATAAGGTGATAAATTTTTTGGTATGTTACCCTATACTTAGCTGACAAGATTTTGTTACAATTTACCAAACAATGAATAAACAATAAATCTCCCAAGGATTCTCTTTTAGTGGCTGCATTCTTGCCTAAATATTGTCAATTTAATCAACTTGAAAAATAGTTTTGATCATCCAACTTACAAACACCAATTTTTGTTGGTATACAACCAATAACATAGTTTGATATATCAACATGAACATGGGATTCGTTATCCCACTTAGGAAAAGCTAATATTGGTGTAGTTTTCGATGTTTCTTTTATAAAGAAAGAAAGTATATTAATTTCCCCAAATGATCATAATTGGTCAATTATTCTATTTGTTAGTTGCATGTAAACATGTGAACTAGCACATTTTTCTATCACCAAATTGTTGAATTTGTTGACTTACACCAAATTAATAGTGATACAAAGTACAACAGATGTGACAAGATCCTCATGAAGTGGGTGATTCACCCTTGTGTTTGAGATAGGCATCTACCTTGCATGATGGGGGTTATTGGGTTATATGCACTTCTAACAAAAACCAAAAAAACACAAACTAGAAAAGGGAAAAATAAGGGAAGAGATTGGATTAAACATAGAGGACTATGTACGAATCCTAGGAAATGAAAGACAAAAAAAATTAAAATTCCTAGTCCTTCCCAAATGCAAATAGAAATGAAAATGGTTGATTAATGCACATACAATGAAAATCATTGAAACCCTCAAAGAGCACAAAGTCCCCTACTCTCCTAACTGAATACAAGTTATATAAAAACTACTATTGGAACCTAAGCAGCACTGAATTATCAAAACCCATATAAACTACACAACTATAAATGACACTTGGACATTACTTTTTTTCACTTACAAAAATCATGGAAGGTTTTGTATATAAAACAAAAAGCATCCAATACTAAAATTGTTTGATTATTATAAGTTAACATCTCAGTCCAATGGCGTCATTGAGTGATAAATTTGACATGCAGTTATGATGATGACATGGGTTCGATTCCCTAGGGAAATTATAGGACAGCTCCAAGGAATTCATTCCATACGTGATAGTTTTGAGCCATCCTACCCTTTGTGATTTTTTGTGCTCAAAATCTAGAAATTGCATGTTGTGCCTTGGGACTAGGCCATTGTTTGTGCTCCAAAGGCCATGGGTATGATAAAACCCACAACTTAACTATTAAAAAAAACATGTCATCCCAATGACAAAATCAAGTCATGGGAAAATAAATGCATTGAAAGGCCCCTTTTTAGGGTAGAGAAGAGAACCTTATAACATTCAAAATCCTGCTTTTTATTGCATCCCTTTAATCAAGTGGTTGGATAACCACCTCAAACCATAACTCAACCTATGACTATGTTCTAATTGAACATTGGCTTAGTTCATCCTTTATGGACTCCCATACACACACTCAACACTTTTTTGAATTATATTTAATGTTAACACTATTACATTAGATAAGGCTAATTTACACATTGAAGAATTATAGTTCTAAGAGGAACTAAATAGAATTTAAAGTGTTTAAACAAGTAACCACTTGAATGAACCCACATAACTCAATATGTGTATGGATACTCAATATTAATATGTGTGTGTATGTGATTTATTTTTCTTTTTAAATATATGTACATATAATCAAATTTTACAAGTTTACCTATACATAAAATTGAAATTTTAAGCCTAGATATTCATTAGTGATAATAATATTATGGATATGAGGAAGTAGGTTATATTTATCTAGGGTATGATTAGATTGTTAATTAAACTTTTACTTTGTAGACTCTAGAGTCATATAGGGGTGTGTTTTATTTCCCTTCAACCTTATATTTTAATAGAATAATATTGTAATTTATTTGTTTACATTGTGAGAAATGTTAGATGCTTACCAAACATAAATGTTACCTCCATGTTGTATGACAATTGAATTTTGATGAGGGAACGATGACTTGTAAGATTTACGATCTATTAATATTATATGTAAGGTAAATTTATTTCATCTTTCAATGTGACCTACAAATTTATTTTTACGGGATAATCCTAAACTATTTGTTGGAAGAAAAGTTCCTAATATGTAATGACAATTTGGGAAAATATTAGTAAGAAAAATTGCATAGAAATTGTTTGTTGTGAAGATTTAATGGTGAAGGAGTATGCATTTCCCCCCTTGGAAACCTTAAATGTAGAAATGAATAAGAAAATATTGGTATTAGATATGGATGAAATAGTGATACTATAGAACATGTTGCCATCCAAAGGTTTGACTTCAATATTGAATTTCTAAACCCAATAAAAAATGCAATAATCCCCCTTTTCATTTGGGACACCTAAATGTCCCTAGACATCCTTGGGATGTCTAAACATTCCCTATTGTATCATAATTTTTTTTGTAGTTTTGGGGATATTTAAAATATTTTGGAGAACTTAGGGATGGCTAGGGGATGTCCCTTTCCATCCCATCATCTTGGAAACATGATGTGGGACAAGGATGCTAGTTTCAGAGTTGGAGATGTATCCTTGTGGAACATAGATGATTAGACATTGAAATATTGTTAATTTGTATTTCAACTTGTGAGTTCTCAATTGAACTTTAATGTTACATAATATGGTTATACAATGAATATGTGAATTCCTTATCATATGAATATTTGAAATTTTCTATATTTTTACATTTTCCTTATTTTTTTAATTTGTTGTCCACCAAAAAATTCCCTATTGGAAAAGTTGTCCTAGAAACCCATCCCCCATCTCTTGTCGTCTTCAACCTGGGAACTTAGTGGAACATAGAAATGAACACATGTTGTTCCTATATGCAAGTTTAGAAATATTTCATGAAGAATCTCCTTATTATATTAATTTTTGATCAATCTAAAATGACCACCACTTGTTTGTTGACTAAGCTTTCCAATACATTGATGAGACCATAAACAAACATTGAACAAAAAAGTTATGTTGAAAAAGTGATTTTCCTTGTGTTCGGGAAAGAGAAGAGAAAAGTATGGAAAATTGGTATTTTATGGACTTTTGGACCATGTCCATGAGGCACATGGAAGTCTGCTTTTCATTTTCATTTAAATTGATCATTCTAGGCAAGTAAGCAAGGACTCAAGGAAACTTAGGATAGATCCAAGAGGGAACTTAATGTGGGGACTTGAGTAACCTCAAGAAAAGTCCAATAGGGCACTTAACTATCACTTATACATAGTAAATTATAAGAGTTTTTTAGCCGTGTATTTGATTTCACACAATTTTTAACTTTTGTGTCAAAATTTGTCAAATTGAAGATGTTTGTTTGCTTGTGTTTTCACAAAAAGTTAGTGCCACTTGTTTCCACATGTGATTTGACCCTGTGAATCCAAAACAATTACATATCAAGAACCGCTTGAGCTAGAATAAAATTGTTTTATAGGGGTGTTGTTGACTTCATTAAGGACATTGAGGCAAATTTATAGAACAAAATACCTTGTTGTTTGGGAGAGTTTATTTTTTCAAGTTCTCGATAAGAAGTTAATAAGATGAATTAAAAGAAGAGTTTTTGAAAGGTTGGAGTAAAAATAATTAATGAGTTTCTTTCTGTAGTTATTATACATGATCTAGCCAATTTTCACACAAAAATATTCTCCCAATCAAAAGTTATAAAATTCCCAATTTCCCGCAACTGGTAGACTAGAGTCCATGCAAATTTGAAGTAAAAGTTCAAAAATTTATTATTTGGAGCTTTAAAGGTTACAAAACTCTTCAAAAGTACATTTGGTTTCAAAAATTGAATGGGTTTTGGAAATTTAATGAGGTTAGAAAACCTTTGTCGAAGCCCGATGAGATTGCCATAGCCCCATTAGAATCTAACATACTATTCACAACCCATTGGTATTGTTAGGAAAAGAGAGGGAAAAAGCGAAGGTTTTAAAGAAGTCATTGGTGCTTTATATGGTTTGGAAACTAGTTTCAGATTTCAAAAGAAGTTTTGAAAGCCCCTTCTTTCACTGATTGTGAATAAAAGATCAAGTCAAAGTCCAACATCCTCCTTGCCTACACCAAAATAGGAACTACAAAACATTGTATAAGCATCCATTAAATCATAGAAAACAAATATTTTGATCAGATTTTATGGTTGTAAATGCTCTATAAGGTATATATACAAACTTCAAAGTATATATAGGGCATGCACTCACTTGGAAACCTGTAATAGTGGGATAAACATGGAATATTTGAAGACATGTATGTTCAAATCCTCTATTTTTTAGCACAACATTGGATGGAAGGTGGAATTCCTATCAAGCTCCATCCATTGCCTTTGATCAAGTATCACAATGATAGTTGATCTCATGTTGTGGTTGGATGAGCTTGTGGATGAATTTTTTGGAATATTATTTTAATTTGTAGTCATACATTTTCTCACCTACCCCCACGTATACTTGGAAATTCTATTTTGAATCTACCAGCAATTAATTTTGGTAGGTAATTTTGAATTTGAAATGAAGCGCTCTGACGCAGCCATGGTAGGAGGGTCCTCAAAGAGAAAAATCCGGATCGTGCAGTAGGAGTAACACAATAGAAGCAACACCGAAAAATGGAGGAAAATGCAGATTAAAAAATGCTCATTAATAGAAATGTTGATTACAATCGGCTGGCAACATCCGGGCTTACAGATTTGGCTCACAGGCCTGATATAACATGTTCAAAAATACAACATTCTTGTATGCTCCTTAATGCGAGCAAAAAATCTTACATATCAAACCTATCTTTCTCTAATCTAATCAAATTTTCTTTTCTAATGATCTATTACAAGCTTTATATCATATCCGTAAATCTGGAATCTTTTGCATCGGCCAAAGATCATTACAATCTCCAATAAAAAGAAAATGTAACGTCCACATGAATAGGTCAACTCCAAATTTGGATTACTCCTCATTGAATGCATAGGATGAAGTGTGGACCTATAATTAAGGTCGGGGACACTCCACGAAACAATTAAAATCACACCATCAATACCTACAAGCTACGGGGATGATCCACGAATGATCAAACTAGTTGTTAGGTTTGAAAATTATTCTGGTGTCGGTTCAAGAAACTTCCATCAAATCTGGAAATGATAACTTGCTGGAAAAATAGCCAATCCCACTCAAATCTTGGAATAAGGAAAATGAACATGTCCATGATGAAAATGTAGATCCACAAGGTTTGGTGAGCAAATATGATGAATCCACCAACATGAATTGAGCAAGAATAGAATAAGAACAAAAACTGAAAGAATATATATATATATATATATATTTTTGGTTGATGCAAGATTTCCAAGAACCAAGGATTCTCCTACATCAAACATCTGGGGTTATTTGAAAAGTGATTCCCTCACTTTTCTAGGGCCAAAGGAAAACCAAAATGGTCTACCTCATCCTGATAAATCCAAGAAGAATCCTCCACTAGTATGCCTTTCCACTTCACGAGATATTATTTGTACTATCTTCCACAAGTCTTCCTCCCATCTCTGACATCCAGAATATCTTCAATCCCATTTGACTATTGTTTAGGAAACTGGTTCTCCATTTTTTCTTCACTGTCTTTACTAAATTTTGCTTCATGGTACTGATGTAGATTTGCAATGTTGAATATAGGTGATATACCCATGTCATCTGGTAACTCCACTTTATATGCATTTTCTAAATCAAATTTCCTCAAAATCTTACAAGGTCCAAACTTCCTCATCTTTCACTTATTATATGTTCCAATAGGAAACATTTCCTTCCTCAAATACACCATCACTTCATCTCCAACTTCGAACTCCTTATGTCTCCTCTTTTCATCTGCTTTCTCCTTATACTTCAGGTTCATATCCTCCAACTGTTGTTTCACTTGAGTATGTACTTTCTTCATGTGTTCTGCAAATTCCTCTACTTCTGCACTCCTTTTATCTTCCTTACTGATGTCTCTCAACTCTGGTATACCTCTAGGATGAACTCCAATAACAATCTCAAAAGGTGTTTTTCCAATACTCTGTTCACTAAATTATTATAAGCAAACTTTGCTTGTGCAAGGACTAAATCCCAGCTTCCAGTATTCTCTCCAACCAAACATCTCAGCAAATTCCCCAAACTCTTGTTTACTACCTTTGTCCATCAATCTGTGGGTGAAAAGTAGAACTGAAATTCAAATCCATCTTTAACTTCTTCCAAAGTTTTCTCCAAAAGTAACCAACAAACTTTACATCCCTGTCTAAAACAATACTCCTAGGTAATCCATGCAATCTGACCACTTCCTTGAAAAACAAGTCTGCTACATGTACTGCATCTATTGTCTTCTTACAAGATATGAAATGTGCCATCTTAGAAAATATATCCACCACCACAAATATAGAATCATTACCTCTTTGTGGCTTCAGAAAACCAAGTATGAAATCCATGCTGATATCCTCCCAAGGTCTCTCTAGAACTGTCAAAGGCTTATACAATCCAACATTCTAACTACTCCCTTTTGCAACTTGACAAAATCTAGAACTCTACACAAATTTCCTAACATCCTTATGAATCTGAGGCCAAAAGTAATTCTCACTTACCAATGCTATTGTCTTATCAACGCCAAAGTGTCCCACTAATCGTCCACTTTGTTTCTCTTTCACCAAGTTATCCCTCATTGAACTCTGGAGTATACACAACTAATTTCCTCTGAACAACATATCCTCTAGAATGAAATAATCCAACCATTGACTCCTATCCTCTAAAACTGGTTCTTGACGAGCTCTCCAAGGTTCTACAAAATCCAAGTCTTCCTCATACAAGTTCAATTTATCAAATCCTAATACCTCCACTCTCATCTTTGTCAGTAAATTCCTTCTCCTACTCAAATCATCAACAAATCTATTTGACTTTCCACTCCTATGTTTCAAAACAAAAGTATAAATATGCAAGAATTCCACCCATCTCATGTGTCTCTAATTCAACTTACCTTGACTGTTCAAATATTGCAAAACCTAATGATCTATATACAACAAAAACTCCTTAGGAAACAAGTAATGTCTCCACTTCTTCAAGGCTTGAACTATGGCATAAAACTCCTGATCATACACTGAATATCTTCTCCTAGCATCATTCAATTTCTCACTAAAATAAGCTACAGGTCTCCCTTCTTGACTCAATAATGCTCCAATTGCATTTCCACTTGCATCACAGTCTACTTGAAACACCTTACTAAAATATAGTAAAGCCAACACATGTTGCTCAGTCACCTTCCATTTCAACAACTCAAAACTTTGGTCTGCTCTAGATTTCCACCTAAAATCCTTCTTATCTCCTCTCATTGTTTTTGTCATAGGATTGCAAATAGAATTGAAATTCCTAATGAAATTTTGTTAGAAACTAGCTAATCCATGAAATGATCGTACCTCTCCAATGCTATCTAGTGTAGGCCACTCAACAATTGTTCTTACCTTCTCAAGTTCCATCTTCAGTCCATCCACAGATATCACAAATCCCAGATATACCAATTCTTCCTTCATGAAACTACACTTCTTAATGTTTATCAACAATTTCTCTTATCTCAACCTCTGCAAAACTTGTCTTATATGCAACAAATGTTCTTCTCTACTTGTACTGAAAATCAAGATGTCATCCAAGTAAACAATCACAAAATTACCCAAGAATCTCTTCAATACCTCATTCATCAACCTCATGAAAGTACTCAATGCATTTTTTAGTCCAAAAGGCATCACTAACCACTCATACAATCCTTCATTTGTCTTGAATGTTGTCTTCCACTCATCCCCTTCTTTGATTTTGATCTGATGATATCCACTCTTCAAATCTATCTTTGTAAAGTATCTAGCTCCACTCAAACAATCCATAATGTCATCCATTTGGAGGAAAGGAAATCTATACTTCGTTGTGATCTTGTTTATGGCTCTAGAATTCGTACACATCCTCCATTCTCCATCCTTCTTAGGTGCTAACATAGCAAGTACTGCACAGGGACTTAAACTTTCTCTGATCAAACCCTTTATCAACAATTATTGCACTTGTCTATTCAAATACTAATTCTCTCCAGGTGTCATCCAATGTGCTACTTTATTAGGAAAAATAGCTCCAGAAATCAGATCCATGCAATGAATAATACTCCTCACATGCGATAATCCATCAGGTACATTATCTGAAATGATCTCTTCATACTCTGTCAGCAACTCCTTTATCTCATCTGGTTGTTCTTCCACATGCTTCAAGTCATTAGCCTTCTTAGGAACCAAGGTATAACACATGTTTGCATGTCTCAATCCATCCATAAATCTCCTTCCATCAACCAAACAAATTCTAGCACTCATACAAACCTCAACTCTAGGAACATCTTCCAATGGAAACAAAGTCTGCTTCATCCCATTAGCAACAAAGGTATATGTATTCATCTTTCCATCATGAATAGCCTGTCTATCATACTGCCAAGCTATTCCCAACAAAACATGGCATATGTCCATAGGCATGATATCACACAAAACTTCATCATTGTAATTTCTTATCTTCAATTTCACCAAAAATTGTTCACTTACCAGTATCTTATGCTCATCTTGAATCCATGTTTGATAGGGCTTTGGGTGTTTCAATCTTTCCAACTTCAATTTGGTCACCATTTATTCAGAAACCAGGTTCTCAGAACTTCCACTATCAACAATCACTTTGCAACATTTACCAACTACCTTGTATCTAGTCTGAAACAAATTCTTTCTCTGCAATGGTTCATGCTCCACCTCACTTTGACACAATACTCTTCTATTCACCAGTACTTCTCCATCTTCATGTTTATTAGATGATCCGACATGATCTTCCTCAACAAAGGTTGTTCTTTTATTGTTTTTTGTCTTCCTGCTTGTCTCTCCTTGATTGCATTCAAATGCTCTATGTCCTTCACCACCACATTTATAACAAGTTCCCTTGAATGTTCTTTTCTCTTGTCCTCTATCATCTCTTCTATAACCTTCATTTTGGTAACCACCATATCCTCCTCTTCTGTAAGAGTTTCCATCATCTCTACAGTATGAATTCTCATTCTTACTAACCTCATTATCCTTATTTTGATCTACAAAAGTTCCTCTTCCTCCTCTAGTAAAATTTTTTCCTCATTGAAATCTTCCACCTCTTCCTCTCTATCTTTGTTCATGTCTTTTATTCAACTTCTCTTCTACTTTTAGGGTACATTGATATGCCTCTTCCACACTCTGCAACTTGATCAAACTAATCTCATCCCTTATAGATGGTCTCAAACCATTCACATATCTAGCTACTTGCTCAATCTCATCCTCTGAATGTCCATATATGATATTTAACTTATAGAACTCCTCAGTGTACTCCATCACACTTGACTCCTTCTGCTTCAAGTTTTACAAATTTAAGAACAAATTGATCTAATAATCTATAGGAGTAAAAATTTTCTTCAACTTATTCACCATCTGATCCCATGATCTTATCTTTTCTTTTCCTCTTCTTTTCCTATCTATCTGCAAATGTTCCCACCAAAGGGATGCATGTCCTTTCAACTTTGTACAAGTAAACTTCACCTTCTTATCTTTAGTGGTACCTTCAAAATCAAAATACTTTTCCATCTTTGTTATCCAATCACGCAATTTTTCTAAATCCAACTTACCATTATAATCTGGTGGATTGAAATTGGGTTTGGTGTTCGCTCTAGTTAGGGATCTTATGAACCTCTCTTCTCCCTGATCCAAGCCATGTTGATCTTCTCTCCCTCTTTCTTCCTATACTTCTACCTCTTCATCACTCACATCATCAATTGGTCGACCTCTCCTCTAGGTTGTTTCGACTGCATCTAATCTGGCAGTAATTCCTCTCAACATCTCCATTAAAGTTGGGTCTGCATTTCCACGCGCTCCATTTCCTCTAACATTTATTCTTCCCGCCATCTTTACACAAGTCCTTTGTAGTTGCAGGTCGGATCCTCAGTTCGCCACACCACAAAAAATCTTTAACAGGACTTCATGAATTTCAGAAATCTCTCATAGATCGAATCTTGCTTTCATACCAATTTGACGCAACCACAGTGGGAGGGCCCTCAAAGAGAACAATCCAAATTGTGCAGCAAGAGTAACACAACAGAAACAAAATAGAATATGGAGGCAAATGCAGATTAAAACATGCTAATTAATAGAAATCTTGATTATAATCGGTCGACAACATTCAGGCTTACAGATTCGGCTCACAGGCCTGATATAACATGTTCAAAAATACAACATTCTTGTATGCTCCTTAATGTGAGTGAAAATATTACATATCAAACCTATCTTTCTCTAATCTAATAAACTCTACTTTTCTAATGATCTATTACAAACTTCGTATCATATCTGCAAATCTGGAATCTTCAGTGTCAGCCAAAGATCATTACAAATTCCAACAAAAAGAAAATGTAACATGCACATGAATAGGTTGGCCTCAAATTTGAATTACTCCTCGGTGAATGCATAGGATGAAGTGTGAACCTATAATTAAGGTTGGGGACACTCCACGAAACAATTAAAATCACACTGTCAAGATCTGCAAGCTACGGGGATGATCCACAAATGATCATCTACAAGCTACAGGGACAATCCATGAATGATCAAACTAGCTGTTAGGTTTGAAAATTATTCAAGTGTCGGTTCAAGAAACTACCATCAAATCCAAAAATGATAACTTGCTAGAAAAAGATCCAATCGCACTCAAATCTTGGAATAAGGAAAATGAGCATGTACATGATGAAAATGTAGATCCACAAGGTCTGGTGAGTAAATATGATGAATCCACCAACATGAACTGAGCAAGAACAGAATAAGAACAACAACTGAAAGAAGATATATATATATTTTTGGTTGATACAAATTTTCCAAGAACCAAGGATGCTCCTACATCACACTCATTTTTGAGCTTTCTTTCTCAGACAAGACTAATAGGAATGCAACCATTGGTTGTAGAAGATAGTTTTATTTTTTTTATTTTGAGAATACCCTACAATAGGAAAAGGAATGTTCAATACAGAACAAGGAGGCAACATACAACAGTAGGGAATGTTCTGTAGAAGTAGCAACCAGTTACCGTTTAATAGCAGTAGTTTTGGTGTGAGTGTAGCACCATTATATTGGACAATAGTCCAAATTGTTTATGTTTTATTTTTTAGTGTAAATAGGGCAAGTACTCTGTAATTTTGTAATTTTGGAGTGAAAACGAATATATGAAAATGAATGCATAAATATTAAATTTTTGTGTGTCATTTTATGTTGTCTCTGTGCATTGTGCACTGTATTTTTTATTTTCCCATTTTTTCCTTCATTCTATCACAACACAACACATGTGCTTTATCTTGTTGCACCCCTACCTGCCAAAAAGTGGTATCAGAGCCCTATTTTCTGGGAAGTTAGTTTATTGTGGGTAAAGCCCTAGGTTATCTAGGCATTAATCAATTTTTTGAAATTTGAGAGTGAGAAGAATGGCAGGTGGTGAGAGCAAAGGTTGGCAGTAGCCACCAAGTTTTGATGGGAAGAACTATGATATATGGGCTAAGAAAATGAAGACAATCTTAGTTGTAAATGACCTATGGGAGTTGGTCATCAATGGGTTCAATGATATCATAGACCCAAATGCATTTGTAGCCCTTTCAAATACACAAAAGAATCAGTTGAAAGAAGTAAGAATGAAGGATGTAAAAGCCCTCAGTTTGATTGAGGAAACCTTGACAGATGCTATTTTCCCATGTATTGTAGCAACAAATTACTAAAAGAAAGCTTGGGAAATATTTCAAAATAGTTATAAGGGGACTAATAAAGTGAGGCTAGTTAAGTTGTAGCTCTTGAGAAGAGACTTTGAGACTCTATTAATGAAAGATTGTGAGTCCATTTCTGATTTCCATACCAAAGTGTCTACCTTGATAAATCAGCTGAGAATTAATGGAGAAACAATGGAAGAACAAAGGATTATTGAAAAAATCCTAAGAAGTCTGCCTACAAGGTTTGATCCTTTAGTCATTGCCATTGGAGAGGAAAGATATTTGTCCAAAATGACTATAGATGATTTGATGGGTTCACTACAAACCCATGAGTAGCGGTTGAATAGATCTGCTCCTTCCCTAGAGCAAGCTTTCAAAGCTCAGACCAATGGAAGAGGTTGGGGAAGAGGAATAAACAGTAGAGGCAGAGGTCAAAGAGGTAGAGGAAGAAGCAATACTAGAAGAGGAGACTCAAATAACCAAGAGGAGACAAGAAGCTCACAATCATCAAACCAAAACCAGAAGAAGAACAATAGTTTAGATCAAAGGTATGACAAAAGAAATGTGTAGTGTTATTACTGTCACAAGTATGGACATTATGCTAGTGAGTGTAGAAAGAATCAACATGACCATGGGAGTCAAAATGCTAATGTAGCTAATGAGAACAAATCTGAAAATGACAAACAGTCTAATGTTTTCATTGTTTGCAACCTTGTTGAGCACAACAATGATGAAGTTTGGTATTTAGACAGTGGATGCAACAACCACATGAGTGGTAACAAGAACTCTTTTTCCTCCATAGACAATAGTATAAAGACAGAAATCAAAATGGGAAATGATGAGAAATTCCCTATCATTAGAAAAGGTATTGTCAGGATTCAAACCAAGAATGGTGAGAAGCAGGAAATTCAAGATGTCTATTATTCCCTCGGCATGAAGCATAATCTATTGAGAATTGGAAAAATGGTCCAAAATAGTTATAGAATCCTAATGGAGAATGGAGAATGCAAGATATTTGACAAAGGAGGTAGAAAGAAAGTGATGGCAGTCGTGCAGATGACAAGAAACAAAATGTTTCCTCTAAGGATGCACATAATGTCTGTGAAAGACATAACAAAAGGACATTAACAACAATGTTCACCAGCACTGACAGTGGAAGAACATAAATCGACTATGGAGCAACAATCTGCATTCAGAACAGTCATCAAAGGTTGATCCAAACTTTGGCATTTAAGATATGGGCACTTAATATTTTCTAGTTTAAGTTTATTGTCTAGGAAAGGCATGGTTAGGGGTTTACCATCCATTGTAGAACCCAATGGAAAATGTGAAGCTTTCATTTTACGAAAGTAGCATAGGAAACCCTTTCAATTAGGGTACTCTAGGAGAGAAAAAGCACCTCTTGAATCAATGCACTTAGATTATTGTGGACCCATGAAAACCCCCACTTTAGTTGGAAACACTTATTTCATGACATTCATAGATGATTATAGTAGAAAAATCTAGGTCTATTTCTTAAAAAACAAATTGGAATCCTCTGAGAAATTTAAATGGTTTAAGGCATCAATTGAAAAGGAAAGTGGACACTATATCAAAGCCCTTAGAACAGATAGAGGGGGAGAGTACATCTCCAAAGAATTTCTAATTTTTTTGTAGAAGTGAGAGCAATCATAAACAATTCACAACTAGGTATACCCCACAACAAAACAAAGTGGCAAAAAGGAAAAACAAAACCATTGAAGACATGGAAGCAAGTATGTTGAAAGTAAAAGGAATCACACACATATTTTGGGGTGAAGTTGTGGCAACAACTATTTACATATTGAATAGGTGTCCCACAAAGCCTATCCA
The DNA here is from genome assembly GCA_007258455.2 of Sequoia sempervirens. Lineage (NCBI taxonomy): Eukaryota > Viridiplantae > Streptophyta > Pinopsida > Cupressales > Cupressaceae > Sequoia > Sequoia sempervirens. Next base: position 34,929 of record VDFB02344680.1, read on the forward strand.
TGATAGAATTCCACAAGAGGCTTGGACAAACAACAAGTGGAATGTTGAGAACCTAAGAATATTTGGGTGTGTGGCATATCCATTGGTGTCAAATAAAAGAGGAAAATATTTGATGACAAGGGAGATAAATGCATCTTCATAGGCTATAGTGAAGAATCAAAAGCCTAAAAGTTGTACAATCCCATCACCAAGAAGGTAGTGTTCAACAAGGATGTTATGTTCATTGAGAATGAAGCATGGGATGGAATGGTGGATAGCACCACAAGTATTTTAGTCACAATACCCCTTGATGATGAAGAAGTTTCAGAAGACAACAACCTGGAAGGAGCTCAAGAGAGCAGCAACTCAAGAAGAAACTACCGCAGAGCATTGGAGAACAACAAATCTGGTGGTACTCAACAAAATAGCAACTCTGGCAGTGTTTAGCAGAACAATAACTCTAAATAGACACAACAGAGAAACAACTCCAGAGTTCATCAGAGCAGTAGCTCGGATAGTCAGCAGTACAACAACTCCATAGGTCAAAGTAGCAGCATCTCAAAAGGTAATTTAGACCCTACACTCACGTCATTGGTGCCACAAAAGAAAAAGAGTGTGAGGGAGATTTATGACAGCACTAGGCATGCTAATTTTGATGAAAATTTAGATTTTGCATTGTTCTCCTATAGTGATCCAACACACTTTGAAGAAGTAGTAAAAGAAGAGAAGTGGTGTAAGGCCATGGATGAAGAGTTGGAGGCTATAGAGAGGAACCAAACATGGGAGCTGGCCAATCTACCCAAGGATAAACATGTGATTGGAGTGAAGTGGGTCTACAAGACCAAGTGTATAGCAGAATGTAAAATTGAAAGGCATAAAGCAAGGCTAGTGGTGAAAGGATACAAACAAAAATCTAATATAGACTATGATGAGACTTATGCACTCGTTGCAAGGATGGAAATAGTTCAGGGCAGTCATAGCAATTGCAGCCCAACACAATTGGAAGGTGTTTCAGATGGATGTAAATTCAACCTTCTTGAATAGAGTGCTGAAAGAAGAAGGGTATGTGGAGTAGCCACCTAGCTATGAAGTCCCAGGGCAAGAGAATAAGGTATATAGGCTCTAAAAAGCTCTTTATGGGCTGAAACAAGCACCTCAGGCATGGTACAATAGAATAGACTCATATCTAATGAGTAACAGCTTTAGCAAGAGTAGCAATGAGCCCACACTCTACATCAAAGCAGCTAAAGGTGATATTTTAATTGTTGTGTTATATGTAGGGGTATGTGCAGGATCATCATGGAAAAAATAGGCCCTTAAGTGGCAAAAAAATCAGAAAAAATCAGAGTTAGGAAACTTGACATAAAAATTTGAATACGTTATCTATATTATTTCAAAAAATGTAAGAATAAAATCTATAGAAAATTGAATGTAGTTTCTAAACTACTAGGTTTATTTTTTTTTTTTAAATCTATTTGGTGAAAATTTGAAATTTCAATGTAGTAGTACTTAAATTTCAAGGAAAAAAAAAGTAGGTGTCTGTCTGACCACCCTAACCACAATAAAATGATAATATTTTTTATAAAATTTTAGATATAAGTAGAGGACTCATGTCCCAATGTGATGCATATTTTTTTGTAATTTTTTCCAAGTAAATAATTAATTATGAATTTTTATTAAAACTTTTAAAAATATAAAACTCATGTGTCTGACCACCTTAACTTGGTCAAAACTTCATGAAATTCATTTTTCTTTTTTTAATCCTATAGTATGTGAAGCATAGAATGTGACGCATGTTTGATTCAAAAAATGTGATACCGTTTGAAAGCTATAGATGTTTTTCAATCAACCTATCAATCAGGACTTTAGTCATAATTCAAATAGAAAAGGAATAATAATTACTTATTAAATTCAAAGTAAAACATAATTTATATTGGTGGAAAGCTAAAAATCTCCTTTAAAAACCATTTTCGTTTCATCAATTTTGGGTAAAAAAAACATCATCAACCACATACTCTACACATTCCCATCATATTGCCACTTTTGGCCCATCATGATCCTGCACATACCCGTAGATGATCTAATTTTTACTGGAAATAGTGACATTTTGATTGCTGATTTCAAAGAAGTGATGAAGAATGAGTTTGAGATGACATATTTAGGTCTGCTGAAATATTTTCTTGTGATTGAAGTGTAGCAAACACAACATGGCATATTTATTTCACAAACTAATTATGCCAAATATATTTTAAGGAGGTTCAAAATGCAGAATAGCAAACCTACCCCAACACCAAAAAAAACATGTTAGAAATTGTGCAAAGAGGACATCAATGATGTGAACCCAACCCTCTACAAGAGCATGGTTGGAAGTTTGATGTACTTGACATCAACTAGGCCTGATTTGATGTATGTAGTAAGTCTAATTTATAGGTTCATGGAGAAACCTAGGGAGACACATTGGCAAGTAGGAAATAGGATCTTAAGGTATGTGAATGGAACAACAAGTTATGGAATTTTGTATGCAACATCAAATGAGTTCAAGCTAGCTGGTTTCACGGATAGTGATTGGGCAGGAAATGTAGATGATAGGAAGAGCACATCAGGGTATGTGTTCCACACGGGATTGGGTGCAATCTCATGGGCATCCAAGAAGCAGCCTATTGTCTCTCTCAGCACAACAAAAGCTGAGTACATTGTAGAAAATGCAACAACATGTTAGGCTATTTGGTTGAGGAGAATCCTTGTAGATTTGAAGGAACAACAAGAAAAAAACATAGTCATACATTGTGACAATGTGTCCTCAACAGCTCTAACAAAGAATCTAGTGTTCCATGGACGTAGCAAACACATCGAGATTTGATATCATTTCATAAGGGAGTTGGTGGAACAAGGTGAGATTGAATTGTCGTATTGTAGATCTGAAGAACAACTTGTTGATATCTTCACCAAGGCACTACCAGGAGATAGTTTTGAGTGCCTAAGAGATAGGCTTGGCATGATGGATAGCTTTAGAGATTAGCTTCGAAAGGAAACTGCAGAATGACACATGACTTCAGATTAAGGGGGAGTGTTGGAATATTATTTTAATCTGCAGTCATATATTTTCTCACCTACCCCCACGTATACTTGGAAATTCTATTTTGAATCTGTCAGCAATTAATTTTGGTAGGTAATTTTGAATTTGAAATGAAGCACTCATTTTTTAGCTTGCTTTCTAAAACAAGACAAATAGGAATGCAACCTTTGGTTGTAGAAGTTATTTTTATTTTTTGTATTTTGAGAATACCTTGTAGCAGCAGAAGGAATGTTCAACATAGAATAAGAAGATAGTAGACAACAGTAGTGAATGCTTTGCAAAAGTAGCAACCAGTTATAGTTTAATAGCAGTAGTTTCAACACTACAGTAAGTAGCAGTTTAGGTGTGAGTGTAGCACCATTATATTGGACAATAGTTCAAATTGTTTATGTTTTATTTTGTAGTCTAAACAGGGAAAGTACTCTATAATTTTGTAATTTTGGAGTGAAAAGGAATATATGAAAATGAATGCATGAATATTAAATTTTTGTGTTTCATTTTATGTTGTCTTTGTGCATTGTGCACTGTATTTGTTATTTTCTTGTTCTATCCTTCATTTTGTCACAACACAACATCTGTATTTTGTCTTATTGCACCCCTGCCTACCAATTTTTTTTTGGATTGGTACACTTTGCCTCACCACAAGGAAAATGTTTCAACCCCATGTTGTGCTTAAGAATAATTTGAAGACAATTTTGAGCACCATCATTAGAAGCATGAGTTTCGCACTTGGAACATGTGGTGACTTGAAAAAAAATGTTTTGGCCCCTGCAACACCATATTTGGCTAGAAAAGATTATTTATTTTCTCAAGGAACTGTAGATAAAGTTGTTTCTTTTTTGGCTCCTCAGTTAGAATCATTTATGATTTATGGGTGGATAGAGAGAAAATAATGTTAGTAGATCCTCCTGATGTTGTAGAGGCATGAAATGATAATTCCCAAGGAACAAATTTTGAGAATTCACCTAAGCCAATTTATGGTAGTTAATGTCTACCTTGAAAATTCAAGGTCCTAGTTATAGTAACCACTAATAACTTTGATGACATTCTTACCAATGACATTGGGCTTGTGGTTACTTCAAATGAACATGGGGATTCTCAAGGCTTTGACATATTTTTTGGAGGATGGGAATAACTCACCAGGTGAAGGATACATTCCTAATATTGGGAGAACCTCTTAGTTATATACCTAAAGAAGATATTCTATATGTAGTGAAGGCCACTGTTCCCACACAATGAGATTATGGAAGGAGAGATGATAGAAAGTACAATTGCATGAAATATTTAATAAATGAATGGGAAATTATGACATTTCTATCTATTATAGAGTACTATGGAAAACCATTTAAGTATTTCAAGTAGCTTCTAGAGTGAGAGTTCAAGAGCTATCTAGGTTGGCATGAGTGAGGGGATGGAAATATTTTCTCTAATCCTAAACCAAAATATCATCTTGTGCGATATTCAACCCACTTGGAAAAGACATTAATGTTTCTCTTGCTTAGGAAACCCTATTGCATCATGATTACCTTGATCCACTCAATATTACCTCCATGGCATGCCTTGCTCTACCTCTATGTTCTCTTGTTGTAGCGTAGGAAAAAAGTGAAATTCCTTATATTCTTAAGAGAGTACGTGACATATTTGAAAAGGTTAGACTGAAGTATGATGATTTAGTTGTGATAAGGTTCACTCGGTAACCTATTAGGTGCATTTTACTTGACTTTTTCTGATGTTTCTATTGTTGGCATGCATGGGTTTTTAGAGAGATCAAGTTATTTTTGTCCAACACTCATTTACTTGAGCCACCCTCTTTCAAACTAGAAGGGTTGCTTATATCATGCTACATGTGGCTTTTCACTACATCTGGAAATTAGATGCTTCTAATAAGTTTCTTTGTTGCAAACACTTTTTCTAAAGATTACTATCTTCACGATTCTCATCATTGGTTTACTAGTGAATGTTTGAGGGTTATAGATGAATTTCTATTCTTGGATTGGTTTTTTACATAACTTTCTTTTTTGAGGCATGAAAATGGTTCCTTGGGTAGTTAGTTCAAAAATATTCTCATGGTCATTTACTCAACAAATTTCAAAGAGGACACCTCATTTTATTATAAAGTATTTATCCTAATATTTGTAATAAATTTTTTAAAAGATATGCTCTCAGGAGTTATTTTGATAGTTTATTTTATAATAATTTATAAACTCCCAAGATAAAAAAGAATCAATTATGAAATTGAAAATTTATTAGTTTTTGGCAAAGGGCTAGGAAATTTTGTGGGAAAGAGTCTTATTTTTCTGATCTTGTAAAGGAAAGAAAGAGTTTGTGGACTCTTCAATTTTGGAGAAAGAAATAAAGAAAGTTATTTTTGGTTTGTGAGTCAGAGTACATGTCTTTATGTTGTCAATTGCTTGAATGTTCAACTGGTAGCCATTTTTTTGAATATCTTGTCATGTGATGAACTACAATTGTTTTCCTCTTTCATGTATATGTTTTCTTCATGCATCTAGAATTCAAATGTATAGGTTATTATTTGAACTATGAGTCTTTTGAGCCTATGTGGATGCATTCTTCTGATGTTAGACTTCATTCCATTCACAAACTCTAGATTTCATGGTTTTCAATTTTAATAATCCTTCTTGTAGAATGAATCTTTGTGTCCATTCTTCTCTCTTTTTAGTTACTTTTCTATTTCTATTTAATTTTATTTACCTTTCCTACTTTATGGTTAAAACCATACCCATTTAAAAACCAAAATTTTATCATGAGGGAGTTGTACCTCTAAAATTCAAAGGAAGGTCGCTAATCCAATAGTGATTTCTCCAACTGTTTCTTAGTTTGTAGTTGTTCACTGGGAAATTCAAGGTCATTTATCAAGGAAAAATCGTTGTGACAAATTTGTTAACCAATAAAGTCCCACTAGAGTAGGCTTGGCAAGGAAATGGGAGTAGCAAGGACTTGTGGTATGCATGGATAAGGTCCACAAAGAGATTGTAGACTAATGGCCTACTTGAGGAAGACTTCAAAATTTGACTATTTTGTTAGCTAAGGGTTCTTAGACTAAGGTGAAGGACAAGTACAAAATGGCACCTTAAGCGAGCAAGTAGACTAGTGGGTGTGTGAGGGAGGAATTTTCTTGTTTCCAAGACACAATATGTAGACTCATCATGTTTAAAAACATAAGAAATGATTGTTACTTTATAAACATGTAACGTGCCAACCCTTCAGTGCAGTAAAAATATCTAAATTTACATCATACGAGTAAATAAATGTGCTAACAAGTCATGTTGCAATAAAAAAATTCTTTCTTTTATTGATAAATTATGAACAAGATAACACATCATATTACTATAAAGAATCTGATTCATTACTATAGCTTCACAAGTACACGTAACAATAATACATACCTTTACTAACATAGCTCCAATGAGCTTTAGAACAAATAGTTGTAAGACGGTCTAGGATCTTCCCTTTCAAATCTTGGTTCTTTTTCTGCCTACTATGGAGGAGAAGCATCACTCAAGTGCTTTTACACCAACCAAAAACTCATAATGTGGTCCCCCACACATCTATCATTTGATAGATGACCCTTCCCTTCGATGAAAATATTGGTAGAGTAACCGATAATGATAACCAACTGAGCATAGTGTTGTGTCCTATACAACTAGAACCTTGTAATCCCACAATCTTGAACTAGCATGTAATACTGGATCACGGTGAACTGACAATGTAGTCTCAAGCATCACAAATTCTAAGTGGAGTCTTGTACATTGCACTACTTGGATTAAAGAGTTTTAATTTAGTAAACAATTGAGAGTCGTCTATCGCATACACCCAGGGCCAATTTGACATAATACTATCTTAAGCTACACGTAGGTATTGTCCTTCAATGGATAGTCTATCATCCTAGACTAACCTACAATATGCTAATCTTCTAAGTAATTACACAAGGTAGGTATATCCTTCAATGAATAGTCTGTCATCCCAGATAACCCATCTTCAAAACAATCTACTTACATATAAGTATATTAAACCCTCTCCCATACTGGACGACCTCTTCTAGGAGTAAACACAAGCTTTGCTAGTTAAGTAAATAAATTAGCTAAGTGTATCATATGTGTTGTACTTGTTCAATCAAACCTAGTATATAATATTGATGACAAACTTCCATCTCTTAGTATGGAGTAAATATAAACACATTGCATTCCATGTTCAAACATGTCTAGTATAATTAAATACCTATGTTAAGTAATATTTTCAACATATCTAGTATAGTTAAGTATTTGTTTCAAGCAATCTCTCCTATTATGGAGTTCTTAAAAAACACTTTATAAAGGAAGCCTAAAAGCTTCAATACCCTCTTTCAAAGACACTCTTATTTACTGCTACTACTCAAACAGAAAAGATATTTCATGCAACATGTAAAGCACACCAATTTCAAGTAAATAATAGGTAGAAGAAGTTCCCATGCTTGTATATGCTTTTTCCCAAATTGATGGCAGAGTTGCCTTCAACTAAAGCTCAATCCAGCTCCTTGAATCAATTCCCACAACCTCAAAAAATGATAACTTTTCCTCACAAAATTCAATCTTTCCACACTCAAAAATCACTAGTAGAAATGGCATATTCCTTGGGTAGAATACGTTTCTTTCAAAGATAAAAGTAACGCACAAAAATGTGAACACTGTCTATAAACTATGGTCACTTAGAAATGTGAAGAATGGTTGTATATAATGTCACTCAGAAATGTGAATATTGGTTGCATATATTGTTCAATCAGTAATTGAAAATTGAACATATAGGAATGCACAAAATGATACGCATATGGTGAATACGAAAATCTCAAAGACAAATTACAAAATTTGATGAAGAATGGTGAATGAGTATGGTTTAGTAGAGTTGGAAAACTATTTATAGTGAGCCCAACCTCCAACAATTCCTACTATCATGGCATGTGAATTGACACCACTACCATTTGACATTTTCAATCCTAAAGGTGGCATCAATTCTAGTCCATACTCAACAAATAATAGGGTGAGTCAACCTTCCATTTTTCCAGCATTATGAAGACTAATTCCAAAAGCACATGGAGAAATTTAGAAATCAACACCTACAAAAATTGTTTAACAGAGGTGGTGCCAAACTCATAAAATCTATATCGACATGTGGGAGATGCATATCGGGGGGAGTCATAGCTATCGTTGTAAGGTCTTGGCAAGTGACCTTCGGTCTCGCCGACCTTACACATGGATTTTCTTCGAAAGAATTTCGGTGTGAGACATGGCTTTCGGTGGGATGTCATGACGATCTTCGTATGTCTTACCGACTTTGCACGGGTGTTCACTTCAGCCAGAGTCATAATTTTTGGGATATGGTCATAGCGAAAAGGTCGGGTCTTGCCAAAAATGTTTAAATGGTTTTCTTTTGGTGAGATATTTGCTATTTCTTGGCAAATAGGTGTGAGCTCGATTGTTTCGGTATAGCAATTTACTCTACAAGACATCTCGCCGAGGGTTGAGGGTTATAGCGACGTAGGATCCTCGTCGGCAGGAAAAATATTTTGTCTCAGCGACTTGGGATGGTTGAAGACTTTCGATGAAACATAGTAATCTACAAGAGGTCCCCTCGATAGATGGAAGCTATGGCAACAGTGAATAAAACAAAGGGAGCATTTTGGTATGATGATTCTTGTGTCTTAGTGATCAAAACAAATGTAACACATATGTGCTCTCGGTATGACTAAGGGTTTTTGATATGATATCTCCACGACTCAGGTGGTCATGGCAATGAATAGGGGATCGTGGGCAGATAACGATTGACGATACAGGTTCCTTCGACATACCTTCTTTGTTGTCCTGGCGACTAGTTCACTGGCAAATAAAAACAAAAATTCGAATGCTATGGCCGACATGTATACATTTGATGACTGTTGCTGGCCGACTTGGTTTTGGCCCGAATTCTATAGTGGCCGACATGGAGTTTCAAAATGATTTATTTTCTAATGCTGGTGTACAAATATGCACCCCGATTGTAATTGAAAGATCATGAGTTTTTAGATCAGATTTTAGATCACATACAGTAGTTAGGAATGGCTACAGTAGAATAATTTTCTCTTATCAGAGACTATGTGCATGTTTTAAAATGGCGAATTCAATGGAAACTAGCTGGTGTGGTAGGTTGTTTCTAGTGTCAATTGTATGTTGAACTTATTGAAAAGTATTGCTGAAGCTGTCTCCAATTTGATTCTTTCTGGTTGTTTAAATTGACATAACAAGTTTATGTTCAGTTTGTCAATACACATTTGTTGTATCTATGTGATTAATTGACTGGTTCTCTCAAGTAGAGATTAAATCCTTTTTGTTGATCACAGTAATCAGGAAGATTCATCTGGATTATTAAAGTAGAGCTTAGTAGTCATAATCCTGCATTGTTTATACAAGTTATGAACAAATCATATGCCTGCAATTTTATTTTCTACCAGAATAAGTTGCCCACTTCTGTTTCGTTGACTCTGCATACCCAACAAGGCACTGGTCTCTGCAAGTTCATCATTTGAATTCATTCAGTTTCTTTACATCTGTTTATTAAGCATTTTAGGATTTTACATTAGAAGATTGCTATCAAGTTGGATTTCATTTGTTCACTGTCATCTGCCATTGTGGACAAAGCATTTCAGAAGGATAATCATAAGATAAGTCTGCTCAATTCAAAAGGTACACCCACCTGGGTCTAGCATCACCTAAAGAGTAGAAGGTTGAGTTCTCTTGACCTTGTCTGTTACCCTAAAGTGTATCAAGAGAGTGGCAGCCTCTTGAGGCATTCAGCCTACGTTTTTGAGAGCTAACAGGTTCCACTTGTCACTGCCTTACTCGACTCATCCTGCATTCAATAAAGAAACCATAATAAAGATCACATGGAACCCAAGTTAATTAATCACAAACGACATATTCATCCTAAATATAAGTCCCAAGATAAGCAAAATTCTCTAAAACCTCATAAAATTAATCATCTCAAAGTTTGGGTTTTTAGTCCTCCTGCGAAATCCAAGTCATAGAGGAATTTCACAAAATTCCCAACCAGGCATATTTTAGTGAAAAAGACATAAAAGCATCCAATAATCATTTAATCAACTGTCATTAACTAAGAAACAACATGATACATCTTTAAATAATTCAAATTGATCATACAATGCATAATCACCAGCTAATAAATCATACTATCTCTCAATTCTTCATTTTCAACAAAGTTTCAGAGAATTCCGCCCAGGATGGAAATCCGCGAAAACAACAATTATCTACGAATTCTGGGAAAATGAAGGAACAAAGGAAATTTTGGTAAAATCCGGAGGGAACAAAAATCTGCGAAGCAGACACAACTCCGGATCATTGCACATTCAGGAAAACAAAGAGAAAACGGAAAGTCAGAGAATTCCGGGAGTTAAGGAATTTTGTGAAGGCCTTGAATTTCTAGATATCAACGTTTTCTCATGACTTCACTCAAATTGATCGAACGATCACAAATTTGAGGAACCTTGGGCCTAAAACTAGCTTGATTTGAACCTCTTACAGATCATCTTTAAATTTGAGGCTCATCCTAAAGTAAATTGATAGGAATTGATGATTCCCTAAACTCGAAACCCTAAAATTCCACCATGAATGCACAGGACAAGCTTGGTTTCAGCTTACTCGATTGCTAGGTTTTCAAAAGGTTCTTTATGGCATACACCAACAAGCTACCTCATATATGAAATAGAAAAACAAGCTTGAAAAACTCACTTGGGGATCATCAATCTAACAAAATCGAACAACCCTAGCTTCAGATGTTCAATGCCCCAAACATACAAAAATTCATACTCCAAGCACACTCAAGATGCTAAAAAATCACTCACATTCAACAATCAAAAGAAAGGTAATGTGTACATACCATTGATGAAGCATGACTCAATCACAACAATGACAGATAACAATCTTTAGTGCACCAACAAACAACAACAGATGACGCCCAGGAAAACCACCACCAAATCCAAGAATTCACAAATCCAACCAAGCACTCAAGGTTAAGCACTTTAGATCAATAGAGAGAAAATGATGATAAAAATTAATGGCATAAAACTCCCCAAAATTGATTTAATACCTGCTGCATAAATCGTACAAACAAGCATTAATGCAGTCAACAAGATAGGCCAAACCAAAACCCGGGAATCCAATAGGGCGACAGAGTTTCAGAGAAATCCGGTCACCACAAAATTCTGTGAAGGACCAAATCTCTAGATCACAGTGTAAAGTAGTTGCCACTGGGTTTTCAAGGAAACTAGGGAATTCCGCCAGGAGTGGATTTTCCCAAAAAGAGCCAAAAACCCGAAATGAGTTCAGAACATTAGATTTTCAAAGTGCTTCCTAGAACGGGGGCATTTGCACAAATAATATAATCATTCAAGCATGTGTTAAGGAAAAAAATCCTCAAAAATCCAAGGGCCAAAGCACCAAAAATGAAAACAAAAGAGGGTCCCTTCTTTCAGCGGGCCGTGTGTGCGAAAAACTGCACAACAGGGTAGAGGGGAGAGAGATAGGAGTGAGTGAGTGAGAGAGAGAGAGAGATTTGAGAGAGGGAGAG
>VDFB02344681.1:0-30770 GCA_007258455.2 Sequoia sempervirens
TGATTTGGGAATAAAGCGATTGGTAACGTGAAATAAAGTCACTGACTTTTTCACCCTCATTTTGCTTGCATCTTATCAAATTAGCTAGTGTCATTTTAGGTATCATGTGCACTTGGAAATGGTTAATAAAATCCTCAACAAGCTCATTGAATGAATGAATTGAGTTATTTGGTAATGCAAAAAACCAATCCAAGGAAATGTACTTCAAGGATCAGGTAAAAATTTTAGCTAAAAGTGTGTCTTCAAGGATAAAGTCACTACACAAAGCAGTAAAGGTATTAACATGATTAGCAGGATCTCACTTTCCTCCATATTTCTCATATCTAGGGATCTGTATACCTCGTGGCACTAGAGTTCTCAATATCTCCATGAACAATGGATTGCTCTTGACATAGTATGAAGGTGGACCGTTTTGATTTTGATTTATGGTGGAAACTTGGTGTTGAATGGATGAAAGACTTTGTAAGAGATGGTTAATGATAGTATTATTTCTTGTAGTGTGTGATGGAGATGAATATGGTGGTGATATGTATGTGTTGGAAGGACTAATGAATGGATTGCTTATGGAAGGATATATAGGGTTGGATGCCACATAGGTATAAGGAGCACTAGTGGAAATAGTCGAGGTAGGAAAAATGCTACTAGTTGGTTGCATTGTTGTGATCATTTGAGGATTGGTATAGGTGGGAATTGAGGTTATGGTTGAAGAGGGAGGAGTTTGAATTCCTCCTTGGTTTTTCATATTTTTTGAAGCTTGAGCACCATTAGTCATGGAAGGAAGATGTTTTCCAAATATTTGAACTATGTTACAAACAACTTCTAGTCCCTCATCACTTTCCATCATGCAGTGAAGGTTATCTATGGAAGCTATAACGATGTTTGAAATGTTTTCAATACTCACTCTATATTTTGGGTAAGGTAGGCATAGTGAAATAGGTTTCAAAGGTATGATCCATACAAAGTGATCTAATGCCAACACCAAAAGTAAGAGAGCTTGATAACCCAAGATCCACAACAAGTGTTTTATTGTGGGATGCCATGAGTCTTGTACTTCATCTAACCACAATATTAGTAGTAGGACACAAAGTACTACAACTCATACAAGGGATAAACCACAGAAAGTGAAATAAACACAATATCCTATGCTTGCAATTACACTTCAAATGAAAGAAATTGGAATAACTTGACAAATCTGGAAATTGAAATAGGAAACTAAAGGCATCCCACAGAAACACAGAAAATCAATTTTAGACCCTGAAAATTGGAGAGTCAAATTCAACAAGGACTAAAGCACCAAGAAGGGCATCTTAGTCCTCTTGGTGAGATTCTGAAGTTCTAGAGGCTAAAACAAACAACAAACAACAGAGAGAGACTTCTGAAGAAAAAATAGTGAGAGGGACTAAGATGCTAGGAAGGGAATTTTAGTCCTAGCAGAGGGTTTTTGTAGAAAATAAAGTGAATTCTAGAATGTCAACAGTGATTACAGATTACCTATGCAAGATTCTGATGCTTAGAAATATAAAAATGTGTAGATAAGTGCAAGAAAAGGTAACTAGGAACAAGCAATTGAATGTAATATGGAATGCAATTTTTTTAACTTTTGAATGCAATAAGAATGCAATGATGATGAAGAAAAATGAACTTTTCAATTTTTGAATGAAATGAAATGATGCAAGGAAGTAAAAATGCAACCTATATGCACTTTCACTAATGCAAATATAGGAAACCCTAAATACAATTTTGCTAATGCAAAATGCAAGATACCTTAGATGCACTTTCACTAATGCAAGATGCAAGAATGAGTGCAATCTAGATCTAAGGACTTTAATGGACTCCAAATCAGAAATGAATGGTTAAAATTCAGGTTCACCAAAATGATGTGTGGAAAAATGGATACCTAGAAATATCACTCTTTCTCCACTAATCATTCAATAATGTCCTAGAAGCCCCAATTAGATTGAATAACAACCTCACAAGGTGAGTCAATTCACAATGAGGAGGACCTAGGAGGGGGTTCTTTAAGTCCTTTTTCCTTCTTTGTTCTCCTTTGTTTTCCATCATTATCCTTTCGCTTTTCTTTAGCTTTCCTTTCGCTTTCCTTTGTTTTCCTATTAAACAAAAAGACAATCATGTGAGATTTAGAACATTAAATTCACTTTTATCATTAATTCCAAATAATAAAATGATTTCTATTTGAAAGTGGACCATGCTTTGATATTGATTGCATCGAGAAGGTACCACACTTGTTAGATTCACTTTTTTTTTCCATCAAAGTTTCTCTACATAATCCATATTGCTAGATGTATTGATTTAATAAGTCAACCACAAAGAATATCTCTTAAAAACTTTTACTATCTCAAGGTAATCATAATAAATGTAATAATATACATTTATGACATTTATTAGAAGATCAATAAATCATAAGTATAGTGATATAACATAAGAGAATATTTGAATCATGAGTGAATCAAAACAATCCAATTAGCATATTATTGAGATGTGGATTTACCAAATCAATCCAATTAATACCTAGCATACTACATCAAAAAATAACATATGGTACCAAATGTGGCTTTAATTTCAATTTTATTTGTTGATTTTCTATCAATCAAGTCAAAGATAAAATCATATATATCTCAAAATTAAATGCCTGCACCATTTCCTAATGATTTTGACAAGATGAAGTCAACATAGAATATATTCACCCACCCAATCAAAAAAAAAATCAAAGCAAGTGAAAAAGGAACAAGCATTTAATGATAAAAACAATGATGTAAATGAGATGAACACCAATCATATCAGAGAACCAATGTTATTTATGATGGCATGATGTGTTTGCAAAACATATGCCTCCTTTCAAGGATTTTGGACTAAAAACATAGGCATCATGACTCTGGAAAGGTGTAGGGAGACCCCAATTTCTTTTCCATAAAGCGTGCCCTTCAGATTTTTGAAGTTTTAGCACAAAAAATTGCACCCAAGCTTTTAAATCTTTTAAAAAAATGCAACTATCAGGTACAAAGCTACACGAGTTTGATCCCCTCACCTTAGAATTCCTACAAAAAGAGACTTTAAATACAATTAGTAGGTGTAAAGCCAATTTCTATAAACTTTACTAGCATCCTATTTGTCTGTGCCAAAGTGGAAGATGCATTTGTTTGACAAAATGCTTCGAAGAAATATGTAGAGAAAATTTGATTGATGGAAAATCCAACCCTCTGCACACCATGCGGTGAAACAACTTGAAACTGGCAGAAATAATTGTTGGAAGGTTCATGCATTCTTAACATACCAACATTTGTATTTAGCAACCGAGTGTTATGCATGATCTTCATGTATCTCTGATGACACTAAAGTGTGTGTCATTCTCTCATTTCAAGCCTTGCCCCAGCATGTTTAACACCTTCCTTACTAGTCTCCAACCTGTCGATTCAAGTCATTACTGCTACCAACACAAAGTAAATCAAGGTCAAAATGGTAAGTGTGACAATCACGTGGCCTTATGGGAAGACAATAACTAATGTAATGACATGATTTCATGCATATTTTATTGGATTTTTCCTACAAATGTTGAATGTATGCAATAATAAAGATCTAAAACACCTTATAGGTCTTTGTCCTATAAACGAAAGAAGTTCAAAGCCTTTTTTTCTTTAAAGGATTTTGGTCAATAATCCATGACAGGAAAAGTGCAGTTATCTAGCTGTAAATATTACCGTAGTTAGATGCTTAGGTAAAGACCACTTGGTGTAATTAATAGACCCTTTAATTTCTTATAATGTGAAGAAAGTATTGCCAACATATGAGTTGGAAGTTAATGTTTGGCTAAAATCGACTGCCTTAGCTATTCTGATTTTAATCCATAAAATGTTTGTGAGAGCCCGACTGACTATATACTCATACGCATGGAGTTTTAGAAACTTTTAAGCTAATGTAAATTGGCAGGAGTATAGTTAGGGCTCCACCACTCTTTCCAATGTCTGCCAGCCTATCCAAAAGGAGACACATACAGGTATAGGGCTCAAACATATATATAATGCAACATATACACTACTAGTCTGTACCCTGTCATCACGTGATTCCTCACTCATTGTGGCTGTGGAAACTTGATGCGCTATCATTGAAGGAGTTGGCCCATTTTTGAGACCTATAAAAGAAAATTAAGGAGATTTCTTATGACAGCAATATAGGTGTTGCAGGCAGCGACATATGAAAGGGTGATGGAAGATAAAGAGACAGAGAGGCATGCATGTTGGTGTATGAGCCACTATAGGGAGAACACAACATAAGCATCAAGACTAAAAGTTAAGTGAAATCAACCATAACTAAGAAAATATATCATTAAGAAAATCAAGCTATAGCCTTTCGTATCCTAAGAGTAAATCGAACCATACACATACCCAAAAAATACTATTGCATACATGTTGATTGTTCATGACTGTAATATGAGATAGTGATCAAATATGAGAGAGTAGCATTCTAACAAATCGTAGAATATCACTGGATAAAAAGGATTTTAGAGATTTTCAAGAAAATGTAATTGACAGGCATAAAGCCGCGCCAAGTCAAAGAAAATCCATTAACGTAATGGAATATCTTAGTGTGAAATAAAAACATTCAAAATAAGATACAAAAATCTAGAAACACAGGCAGTATGTTATATGGTAAGATCTTCAAACAAGCATGAGTAGCAGCCCTCCTTCTAGCGCCAATATGAAGCACCCCTAGATTTGCAAATGAACCATCTCCAACACTCATTAGTGGGTTTAGTTTACACATGAAAATCTATGAATACCTCTCTGGAATAACATGTCAATGTTCAAGAAATGCAACAATAACAAGGATCAAAAGACATTCAAAAACATGACATATACCTATTCCATATTGGATTGGTGTCAAATGTGCCAATGACCCTTTCCCAATCCTTGTTAAAACTCACAAGATGCAATGCAATGGTGATGGGAAAAATTAGTTCTCAATTCGAGAGAAACTTTGCATGAGAGTGTAGATGATTCGATGAAGAATCAACCCCTTATTTATAGATTTTCAAATTGGAAGAGAGCTCAAAATAGAGCAATGTGGGATAAAGATTTGACCAATGAGAAGAGGCCACTTGTCAACTTGCCATAGGTTGAGGAATGTGCAAGTTTTTGCCAATGTGCCCAACAGGGGGAGATTCAAATTTGAATTTGTGAATTAAATGTTGAAAGAGAGAATTTATTGCAATTTTGGAAGGGACAAGTCAACTTGTCTTCATTTTCAAACTTAGGGAATATTCTAAAAAGGTGCTTTGTTCAGGGAAAATGATGATTTTATAAATTAGTTAAAATGATTTATTGGTGCAAGTGGGAAAAGCTAGAGGATGTGATGGGTGGTTAGGTTAGGTTAATCGGGATTAGATTAGCTTAAGTGATGATTAGTTGATTTTGACCCATTTGACTTGAATATTTTGATTTATTTAAATCAAGAGGGAGAAATATGACTTTTGAGACTTAATTAAATAAAGTTTGGTTTATTTAATTAAAAGGTTGATGTGAGACTTTGATTTATTTAATTTAAATGAATAACCTTAGGAATGAATTAAATAGTCCTGATTTACTTGGTGAATGGATTTGATGAGCTTGATTAATTTAATGAGCGGATGAATATGAACTAAGTGCATAATGCTAGTTTCAAGTGTCTACATTTTGTCCCTCTCTGAAGAAATGTACTTGCTGCATTGGCTCAAAGAATAGACTTGCCGCGATCAAAATTCAAAAAAATTATAATTTTTTTGGATGCCCAGCAGAAAGAAGTACAGTAGTATAGCTTCAATATCGATTAATAATTCAATTTTCAAATACCACAAAGACAACCTCAAATAATGAACTCTCAAGCATGTTAAGATAAGATTCATATATAATAACAAAGAAGTAATGACACGTCAATAGAACTCAATGAAACCTAAAAGATAAACTCAATTTAAGAAGGGAGATTCAAATTATTTCAAGGGTGTATGAGTTGACCTTTCTAAGGCAAAACGAATTGCCATCTTATAATACCAATTGCTCCTAACTTGGGAGAGGTTGATGCTAGACCCCTTGAATCAGTCAAAATAGCCCTTAGCTTATTCAGAGAGAGTATTTCTGAAATTGAAGGTGGTAAAAAGCTTAAAATTTCATGTGGTGAGGTAATTTCTAGATCACTTAAATAATTAAATTCAAATAGTAACTTTAGGAAATTTTGATGCAAATTGTTTTCCAAAACTTATAACTCTTAAATTATTTTTCCAATGGAGGAAACAAGAAATTGAAACCATCAAATAAGATTAAAGTGCTTCAAATCCTCATTCATTTAATACTATACTTCGAACTAATTTCAAGGGTGGATGAGTTGACTTTTCTAAGGAAAAATAGATTGCCATGTTCTAATACCAATTGCTCCTAACATGGGAGAGGTTGATGCTAGACCACTTGAATCATTCTAAACAACTCTTAACTTATTTGGAGAGAGTATTTACCCATTTCAAAGATTTAACAAACCTATAACATATAGATTTTTCCACCTACAGTTTTAGTCTTCTTTCTCAGTTTCAAAATTATGGGATATTATTACAGCTGGTAGAGTAATTGATTGAGCTAAAATAATGAAAGAATGCACAAGTAAAAGTAGTTAAGGACATTACTACAATGCAATTGATAGTTAGGAATATTAATTTGTTTTAACACATAATGTCCAAAAATATACTATGTATTTGATCAAATAGTAACAAACACGTTTACATCTTTTATCTTCAACATGGTAAAAAATGAACTACCAACCCTATTTTTCCTATGTATAATTGTCTAATCAAATTCTTCATATTCTTCTTCTTCACCTTTTGTGTTTTGAATTCAACCTTGCATAATTTCTATGTCCTCTTACTCATCAACTACAAATTCTTTATAGGCTAACTCTTTAGGTAAATCCTCTTCCATTTTGTCTTCCCCTTTTGTTTCCATGCAAAGATACTGATTTGTGTTCTGGGAAGACAAATTTGAATGTTCAAAGAGACCCATACTAAGATTTTCTTTTCTACTTGCACTACTGCTTCACAGACACTTGCCGCCCTTACATTTCTGATTGGGTACAATCCAAACAAAAGTTGCAGTATCAGTGCTTGGCTCATCAATTTTATCAATATTATTCAGTATTTCTTCGAGCCAAGTTTCATGGTCTAGAGTGCCAAGGATGCCATAGATTTTGTAGATTTCATCCAATTCATTGCAAATCATTTCACCACAAAGGTTAGATCTTTTATTGAGGGAACTCCATTGAGTATTCAAAGTTGCACAGTAAAAGACCAGTAAATGGGGAGAATACAAATCTATGTAGAATTAGAAAATTTTCTTGATATCCACCTTTCTCCTAGAAAGACCAGCTGCAATGTGAAAGGTTTTCTAGTATTGCCCCAATTTCCCACATGTCTACAAAAGAATAATAAGAGCCTCAATTTCATAAACATGAATGAAATTAAATTCAAGGTATATCCTTAGCAAGATGAAAATAATAGCATATGCAATTACCATATCCTTAAGCTAGCAAGCAAGAAATTCTCAAACAAGTGATGGAAAAATGTTGGTTTAATAATTTTTGTATTCACATTTGATTAAATACAATCAACCTAAAGTGGCTCACAAATCCCAACAATTCGATTACATTTTCATTAGAGATATAGGAAATGGTCTTGCTTAGAAAATATAATATATTGCAAACTAAATTTGTATGCATGTAACCTTTTATTTAGTGTTATGTATTTCAAACAGCTTAAAATCAATTCCACGGATCGAGAGTAACAAAGAACTAAAAAAGTAAAAATAGTTCTAGAAAGCTAAACAAAAATGAGTTGGGTTCTTGCACATGCCAATTGCAGTAGTGTATGATAGAGATAGTGAGACTTATGGGGCTAGGTACCTATCATAGAAAAAGACATGAATTTTTTGTGAGATCTTACTTCTAGACAAGATGCATTTGATAATTAATTGAAGTTACATTTAATTGAAAACAAAAATATAACATAGATTTACCATCTGGTAGAAGAATAATCCATGTAAGGTGGATGGGAAAGACCATCCCTTTCTAGCTGAAAATCCACAATTTTTATGATGTCATTTGTCACCAAAACTTTCTCTGATAAGAAAATATAAGTCATCAAGCATTTTTTACATATTTTTTCACAAAGAAAAAGCAACAGTCCACACTTTTTGAGTAAATAAAGAAAAACTACCTCTCTTACTCAATCTAATAATTGGAGCAAGCAAAAATACCAACACCATGCCTAGTTTCAAATCTGGGTGAAAGTAGCCATTCCTGCGCATATAAGCTAACGCTTGAAGCATTTGATAGAAAAAGTTGATTAGGTATTTTGCTTTCAGAAAAATGAGTATTTTTTTTCTTTCATTATTTGGTATAGATTATGCTCCTATAAGACAGAAGGCAGTTGCAGCCATAAAAACTATTTATAAGCTTTTATAGGTGACTAAATAGAAATGCATTCCCACAAAACTAGAAAAGTTTGTTTATACATTTTTTCATTAGACATTCACAATTTCACATAAATACAACATAATATGTGCAGATTCTAGTGGATTAATTGTAGTTTAGTGTCCTGGGATAGTCATTGCCAAATCACACACCCAAATGATTAAAAGGGAAAGCAATAAGGGAAACCAAGAGATGATCTCCATTTTAACATACTTTGGAAGATTTTAGTCTTTACGTTTCCATATCCATTTCATGTAACTAAAATCTACCCTGCCATTACTTGAAGTACATCCCCTCCAAATGATTGGAATAGTTTATCAAATGTCTATTTCTGATGGCATATGTTTTACGCAGCACACCGCAAACCAAGAAGGCTATAGAAAATTAAGACTAGCCTTAAATGAGTTTCAAATCCTTTAGAAAAAATTGTATGTGCTCCATAAATCTTAAAATCTTACCCCACCTCTAAGACATTGTACACCACATAAAGTTTGATTGTTCCCTGTCCTCAGATAAAATGGTAAATTAGGCTAATATCTATGATTTTGTAAAAAAAAATAAAAAAATCCTTAAGTAAAACATAGAAATTATAAGTATTACCATCATGTTTTTCCAAGTACTACTTTTGAAACAATGAAGGAACATTCATCATAGCCAACACATACTTGCAAAAAAATAACATTACTATTTAGGTTTCTTACTCTCCTTTCTGTATGTTGTATATATTTTTGCCAAACCAAATAAAACAAGATATGCAAACCAATGGGATAACTATAATGTAGGAAGTTTCCAAGCATTCTTAGCTTTTTCTCATTGCAATACTCTTTTTTATGGCCTGGACTATTGTTAACAAATGAAGGGATTCACTCTATCCTATTTTGGAAATGACTTAATTTGATGGAAAAAGCTATCAATGAGGTTTAAGGTTTGTGGAAGAACCAAGTTTGTTATTTCCATGGAAATAAGAATAAAAATAAGTCTTGATAGAAAGCCATTTTTGATGAATAGGAAACTCTCTAAATTAAAATAAAGATAAATTTACATATTCACAAAAAAAAGGTTGGTGGTAAGAAGACACACACTGAGAGTCACTTGGGCAGAGCCCAAAAAACCAAAAACTAGAGTCACATGGGCCTAGCCCAAAATTCCATAAACATTACAAACATAAAGAAAATAAAAGGCCATTAAGTGGCTAGAGTAGTGCCAATAGATCTAGGAGGGCCTCTGTTATCCATTTTTTTCCCCCATACATCAACAGGGTCTGGAGTAACGTCAAGAGGACCCCAACCATCATCATATTATTTTGCTTTATCTTCTTCCTTTTCCTCACGTTGAGGCGAGATTGCAAGTGTTGGACACGAGACACATTTACCAGTGTCAAGCCAACCAAAGCCGCTACCAGGAGCATTATCAGAGGGCCACCTAGAGGTGCCAGCACTGCTCCTTGCCACCCCTCTAGAGGGCCACCCTAGGTTA
This sequence comes from Sequoia sempervirens, assembly GCA_007258455.2. Classification (NCBI taxonomy): domain Eukaryota; kingdom Viridiplantae; phylum Streptophyta; class Pinopsida; order Cupressales; family Cupressaceae; genus Sequoia; species Sequoia sempervirens. The sequence continues at coordinate 9,979 of VDFB02344681.1, forward strand.
GCCCACAGAGGAGGAGAACATGACCATTGAGGAGGGAAAGAGCCACGCCGAGGAGGAACTTGATAATGGAGGTGAGAAAAGCCACTCTGTTGTCGGCCCCGTAAGGGAAACCAGCCATAGGAAGAGGTGGGCGAAGAGGGAATCTGAGCCACAGTACACGGGGCATTGCCCTAGTGATCCAAAAGCACCTAGAGGTGAGAGACCTTAGGTACAACTTTATTAGCTTGAACTTGAATTTTCTAAAAAACATTAGAGAAAATAATAGCTTTAGAATACAAAGAATTTTTTTTATCCATAATTTGGTTGTCTAATGATGGAAAAAGGTCCCCTTAACTTGGCCTTGATTTAGTGTTGTAATATGCCTAACATATTCACATTAGGTCTTGGGCCCTTGTGAACTAAATTCATTTAAATGGTACCTTGCTTAAGTGTTATGAAGTGTTATAACTCACTTCCACATTTTTCTAGGGTCTTGTTAATGAATCACACCTAAATAAAATATTTTTATAATTAATTGTGCCTTATTTCAATGTGTTGTAAAGTGTTGTAACACACTCACACTTTTCTAGGCTTATCATTAATAATTGGGCTTTATTATGCTTTAATTAGCCCTAATTTGCATCCATAAGCCTTATTTATGTGTATTTTTTAGGATAATCTCGACAAAAGTGCATTTAAAACTCCAAAATCTGAAAACCCACCTCAAATTCCTAAGGGGGACTCATTCACCATTCTAGGCGAATGAGTCCCCTTAGGTGGGAATCATTCGCCCCAGATTGGAGAATGAGCCCCGTTTAAATTTAAATCAAATTTAATTTAAATCTTTGGAAGGATTTTATTCTCTTAGATCTAATGTCAGTGTGTAGTGTTGTAATTTTGGGAATTCTTTCATAATTGATTATAAATACAAGGTTCTTTCACTCATATTAACACCTAGCATTCAAGAAATTTCACAAGAGCATTCAAAATCATTCAAGGGTAGAGTATTAAGCATATTAGAGCATTCTTAGAGCATCAATCATCATGTCAAAGGCTTCTTGCATCATGTTTGTTATTGTGCTAAAAATTGTGGTGTATGCTTTTGTGATTCAAGCAAGCATTACATTCAAGATCTATCTCATTCAAGCTAGAGTCAAGAACTACATCCATTGCAACCATTTCAAGCATAATTATAACATCTTATTGCTAGGGTTTGGTGAGTTGTAGCATTTTTATTTATTCATTCATCATTCTCCTTTCATACTTTCTTTCATTTCAAGGTTTAATCACCAACGAGGGGTTTGACCAAAGCAAACCGCTATTCACTAACCCCCCAACATTTTTCCTCCTCTTCATGTGTGATTTGCAGGGCTAGGTTGTAGATTTCATAAGAAGCAAGACTGGAAAAGTGTTGTGTGTCATTCAAAGTTGTCAAAAGTGTCATCAAGCATTGAAGAGTCTTGGAGATCACCTACAGGTCACAAACTATTGTTCCATATCTTGAAACCATTCAGGAAGATCAGACCAGACCGAGAGGCACAAAATCTAGTTCAAAACTTCTAGAAAAGCAAAAGAGGATTGATTCACCACTACTAGTGAAGGCGTCCCACTGTTCAAGCCTACCATATATTTTTACAGATTTGGATACCCTTTTTGGCTAAAACCTGCTCTAGTGCATTTTCCCAGAAACTGGACTGATTCGCCTAGCCTGGTGAATGAGTCCCAGTCAACATGATCAGCAACATATTTTTCAGTGATCCAAACCTCCATTCTGCCTTCTTCAATCTTCTAGGTGGACACTTTTAGTTGTGTATCTTTCTATTACATTTTGTTCATCTTTCTAGGTCATTTAGTTTTGTCTTGCATTCAATTAGGGTTTTACATTGTGCTTTGTATTTCACTATCTATTCCAAGTTTAAAATTGGTGGTGAACCCTTCAATAGATCATCTTCAACCCCTAGGACAACCCTTAGCAAGATCTCTTTCTCAATTTCAAAGAGATCTCTAGGGTTACCCTTGAATGAAATTAGAAAGGTGTGTGTGGGTATGCTTTATGTCCTGAACCATATTTAGCATCTCCCAAACCACTTTTTAACCATTTCATTTTGGTGAACTTAAATTTAGAACACTAATTTTTTAATTTGAAGTTCATTTACATCCTAGATTTAGCTTGCATTAACATTGCATTAGGTTTTGCATTGCTTAATTGGCATTCTAGGGAACCTTTCATATTTTGCATTAGTGAAAAGTTCATTTAGCTTGCATTATTGCATTTAATTTCATTGAAAATTAGTAGAATTTTACATTTCTCAAATTTGTATTAAAAAACATAAATATATATATATATATGATTCAATTCAAAAATTCAAAAAAAAATCAAAAAAATCATTACGTAGACTCATTCACCACCTTGGGCGAATAAGTCCCCTTGCATATTTTTCGTTACATTTTCTGGTATTTATAGTTCAACTTTTGACTTTTTGTTTCATGTTTCTACATTACTATTTCACTTTCTAGAATTTTAGTTATAAGCAAATGTTTCATTGTTCTTAGCTTACATTGCATTTGCACTCACCCCGCATTTAGTAGCCTTTGTATGAGTGTTTGGTGCACCCTATTACTAATACCATAGTGAGAAGAAGTTCAAGATTCATTTCATCTTGCGATAGCACAATCGCTGTGGATCTTGGGTTATCTAGAGCTTCCACTCCTAGCATTGACACTAGTACACTATGCATGGATAACACTATTAGCAACTATTTTCCTTCACATAGCATGCAAGTTGAACCAAGGAATGATAGCATCCCACAAGAAAACATAATTCAAATTCATGATGATTTAGTAAACTTACAACATCAAATAATCCTTGAAAAAATTTCAACTACTTCCATTCCTACCATAAAAAACATTCACCGCATGCTTGAAAGTGAAGATGGCCTTGACCTTGTGAAAAACATAGTGCAAATCTTTAGAAAACATCTTCCCTCAACCACTAGTTTTTCTTTTCCACCAAGAAATGTTACAAGTCAAGGAGGAACTAAAATTATTCCTCCCACAACAATAGCCTCCATACCTACTTATACTACTCCTCAAGTCACAACAACAATGCAACAAGTTAGTAATGTGATTCCTTCCCTGGGTATTCCTGCTAGCATCCCTAGTTGCTATGTGGCATCACAGGTTATATCTCCTACCTTACCACCTATAAGCATGGAAAACATCTTGTACAAGACCTCATTGATTTTGGTTGTCTTTCCATTGGAGGTGGAAGTGATCAAGAAAATAAGTATATCGCCCCTCCTAACCAAAACTTGCAAATTTTCACAAATCCCATGCCTAAACATAATATTTCATTTTTCAAAGATATTGAAACTAAAAAGAATGATGTGATGAATGTGGATAAAGATGATGATGAAAACAATTCCATTCAAAATAATCCTAGGGATGAGATTGTAGGAGTGATATATGTCATCCCTCATAAGGGCCAGCTTAAAAATCCTCTTGACATTTCTTTCTCCTCTAAAGACATAATTAAACATCTACCCAATGGTCCTCTTTACATAGCTGGCTGCATCTATGACAAGCCCACTAATGGCATACTCATAGATCCTGCTTGTGGAGAGAATGTTATCACCAAGGAATTCTTAGTCTTGCATGAACTCTATCAGGATACATATATTAAACTGAAAGCATGGATCAAGATGCATAATGGCTTTGCTTTCCCTACGATTGGATTGATAACCTTACCATTGCAAATAGGACCAAAAACATTAGATGTCACATTCTCCATCATCCAACAGTCAAATCAATTTTGTGTGAAGCTAGGCTACCCATGGCTTCACTCCATGAAAGTTGTCCCTTCAGTCATGCATAAATGCTTAAAGTTTCCCTTTGACAATGAAGTATTCACCATTCACCATAGTGGATTTAACCCTTTTTCAACCAAAGGAAACTTTTCCTTAGATGCCTTTTGACCTGAACCCATGGAACCTATAAAGCCACGAGAAGACATATTTTTCCTATCCTATCAAAAATTCAAAGCAAAGAAGATAGCCAAACTATCTCTCTGAAACATGTCCCCATCCACCTCCGAACCTCCCATCCTTGAAAAAACCATGCTTGAACCTTAACAAGAACCAACCAACCAAGACCAACCTAAAATAGAAACCTCACCTACATCCTACAAAAGACCAAGAGACAATCAACCCAACCCTGTCATGCCTCCTAGAATAAAACAAGAATACAAGGTCAAGGAGAAAGTGGTTGAACAACCTCCTAAGGATTCTTTCATTCCTCCCCTTAGGGAATAAAAGAAACCTATGATAGATCAACCTGCTCCTTCACAATTGCAACTTGAAAACAAGACAAACAAAAATAGAGGTGCTAGAGAGCATAGGCATAGACATCGTGCTACTGCTCACAGGTTACATGAAGAGTTAAACAAACAAAATCAAAATCCAAACTTGACCAAAGAAATGCATGATGACCCTCCTCCATAGCTGAAACAAGACAATCCAAGCCAACCTCAACAACAAGATTTGAACTCTTCAAAAGACATTATCATACGACCTCCTATTATGATCAACTTGTATGATGATGACATCGTTGCTAAAATTGATGAAGAGGTGCATACCAAATTGAATGCATTGCTTTCCTCTTTTGTGCACTTAGACGAAAAATCTCCTATAAAGATTGTTGAACTTGGCACTTCTCCTAGTTCAACACTCGCCCTTGTCCCTTTGGCTATTTGCTTGCCTTCAGTATATGACAAACATGATTGGGAGGTGGATGACCTACTTATAGGTTGACTCACTTGTGCAATACTAGTCTTTTGCTTTATTTAGTTTTCATTTTATTTTGTGTGATTTTATCCCTTGTGATATTTTATTTGATGTTCTCTCTCTTTTCCACATTCCTTTATTTTTACATTCATTCCTCTCTATGTCATAAATCTTTTACATTTTTCGCTTTTTATCTTTTTCATTCCTTTTGGGGATGATGCAAGGTGTTAAGACATTCGTGTCTCTTCCATGTTGACCCAAAATATTTCCTTTTATCTTTTTTCTTTTTCCATTGTATTATGTTTTCCTTTTGGGGATGATGCAAAGAATTGAGACATTTGTTTCGCTTCCATGTTGACCCAAAAGCTTTACTTTTATCTTTTTCATTTTTCAGTTCAAATGTCTTGTGTTTTCCTTTTGGGTATGATGCAAGGTGTTGATACATTGATTTGTAATTATAGGTTTACAATTCAAAATATATTTAACCTTAATTACAATTATTCCCAATCCAGACAGAATTATGTGACTATGTTGTTTAACCGTTAAAATTACAAACTAAGTTCATTTTTCATAAATTAATGAAATTCATAATTATTAAAATTTTATAATTAGAAATCAAATGGGTATGTGCAAGATCATGATGGGCCAAAAAATGACAATATGATGGGTATGTGGCTAACGATTTTTTTCTACCCAAAATTGATTAAACGAAAAGGGTTTTTAAAGGAGATTCTTAGCTTTCAACCAATATAAATTATGCTTTATTTTGAATTTAATAAGTAATTATTATTCATTTTCTATTCAAATTACGACTAAAGTCTGATTGATAGGTTGATTGAAAAACATCTATAGCTTTCAAACGGTATCAAATTTTTTAAATCCAAAACATGCTTCACATTATATGCTTCACATACTATAGGATTAAAAATAAAAATTGAATTTCATGAAGTTTTGACCGAGTTAAGGTGGTCGGACATACGATTTTTTATATTTTTTAAAATTGTAATAAAATCATAATTAATTACTAGGAAAAAATTACAAAAAATATGCATCACATCGACATGAGTCCTCTACTTATATCTAAAATATTATGAAAAAATATTATCATTTTATTGTGGTTAAGGTGGTCGACATTACCTACTTATTTTTTCCATGAAATTTAAGTACTACTACATTGAAATTTCAAATTTTCACCAAATAGATTTATTTAGTTTTTAAAAAAACCTAGTAGTATAGAAATTACATTCAATTTTCTAAAGATTCTATTCTTACATATTTTTGAAATAATATAGATAACTTATTCAAATTTTTATGTCAAGTTGGCTAACTCTGATTTTTCTAAATTTTTTGCCACTTAAGGGCCTATTTTTTCCATGATGATCTTGCACATACCCAAATACTGAATTGAAAAATAAACTAAAATGAAATAGAGAGAAAATTAGACCGAAGATAGAAGAATAAAATGGAAGATAGAAGAATAAGACAGAAGAGAGGTTAACACAGGAGCTTGATAACGGAGTTCATCCACTAAGGACTACGTCTCCAGGTCTGCTTCTCAATGTTGGGCCACTTTCATTAATATCACCAAGCAAAAAAATGCCTTGTTACAATACCCAAGCTGCAAACCTACATAAAACTCTCCTCACAGTTTCTCTCAACACTTGAAGACAATTTAAACATCTTCATGTTTACAAAAATCTCCTCTGAAATACTTCTCTCTCCTCAAACTCTCACAATTCCAATAATTTTCCAATGTTCTCTAAGACCAAACCCCCCCCCCCTTAAATACAATTTTACATACTCAAAAAGGGGTTAGCAATAATATCTCAGCATATTTCCATAATCTTTAAAATATCCTCCTTTTAAATATTTAATAAGCCCCTTTAAAAATTCTAACCCCTCAAATTTAATCCTTACAATTAAAATTATAGGATTAAAATCTTTTAATATGTTAATGAATTTTATTTTTTAAATCACTCTCCTGTTAATCGAGCTCCTTTATTTTTATTAGATTTGTATGTTGGCTTGGTGGTAAGGACGAAATGTGGGTGTTGGGGGGGGTTGGCAATTTGAGCTGCTCGACCCACCAATTTTGGCATGCTCTTCTTTAAATATAAGCGACACACTATTGGTATAGAGTGATTAGCATGGTGTAACGGTGAAGAGAAGAATTCGCAGATGAGAGGTCTTGAGTTCGAGCCTCCCAAAAATTTTGCACTAACAAACTTGAAATAGAGTTGCTACCACAGTGCCACATGTCAATAGAGGAGGGTGCCATGTCAACAACTATAGCCTCTAGTCAACTTTTGTTTGCAAACTTTGACCAACTCTATTTTGCTCATATAGACTCTATTTGATGTGATTCAAAAGGTGTCGAAACCATATTGATGAGCACTACAACTTGATGTTGTCTTCACCCAATTTGGATATGATCAATTTTTCAGCCTTGCATCGGCCTTGATTTGCCTATTTGACGAAACCTTTGACTAAGCATAACTTCTGCATACAGACTCCTTTTGAGCCCATTGAAGTTGTGTCAGGATCGTGTCAGTGAGATCTTTCCAATGATGCTGATTTTTATAGATTCTAATACTATGAAATTTTTAAGTTTTCTAGATCCACCTGGATCAGACATTCATGTCTCTTTCGTGTTGACCCAAAATCTTTAATTTTATCTTTTTCGTTTTACATTTTATCTTGTGTTTTCCTTTTGGTAATGATGTAAGGCGCATTGAGACATTCGTGTCTCTTCCATGTTGACCCAAAAATTTTCCTTTTATCTTTTTTCATTTTTCATTTTGTCTTATGTTTTCCTTTTGGGGATGACGCAAGGCATCGAAAAATTCATGTCTCTTCCATCTTAACCCAAAAGTCTTTTCTTTGTTTTCATTCTCTTTGTGTCATTCTTACAGTTCTATGTGTATTTGGGGGATGATGACAATTTTGAGCTCTTTGAAAACAATATAGCAAAGAACATATTGACCCCAAATCCATAAATCCCTTATGTGTTTGGTGTTTTCATTTTGGGGGAAACCCAAACTCTCTTTTCTTTTTCTCTTACATGATGTAACTTTACTTGGAAACATATGACTTGGCATAGGGCTTTTGAAGTTGTCTCTCATGTCTTCCTTCTTGTTTTCATTTTTAATTTGTTACTTTAAAGTAATTTCTCACAGTATGTGTTCAACAATTCCTTTAAAGTGGGGGCATACATTTTCATTATTCTTTTGCATTTTCCTTTCTTGGTTCTTGGTGTAGTTTTCTTACTTCATACGATGTGTTTTATGCTTTGTGGATGACATTGGGTGTGATATCCTTCATGAGCATGATCTATCTTGGCATATTACATTCCTCTTAGTTGCTTTATGTGACACACTGCATCCTCTAAGTTGTAAATTTTCTATTCTTTGATGGGTCCTCTCTTGGAGACATTAGGCACAATGTTCCCTAAGTTAAAGACCTCTCATGAACTAAGCAAAACTCCTTTGAAAATTTCCTATTTTGGCATTTTGCATTTGTTGTTATATGGCCACCTTGCATAATACAACTTGCATGATTTTGGAGCCATCTTGTTTGTTTATGAGCTCCAAGCATATGAAGTTTGGCTTGTCTCATGAAGCTCAAAAATTGTTATTTGTGTGGTGCCTTATTAAATTTATCAAGAGGTATAACTTTGGTATGCTTTGAGTGGGAAGCCTGACCGAGGCATGACTTCCCCATAGCCACTCGCACGTGTGTGTGAGTGCATACTAGCCATGAGTATATGTTTCTCACCTTTTAGGCCTTCTCACCAAGAAAACATTCTAAAGTTCAATTGCCTCAGAGTGAGTATACATTTTTCAAATAGACAACCTAGATCTAATCCACATCATGATGGAAAAATGGTTGAAGCTTGATCCAATCTTTTTATTTTACATTTCCTCTCATCTTTGACAGAGCATGCATCTGCTTTGTTGTTGCTCTTTATCATTCTTGTGTGTGTTCCTTTGTGCTCATGTTGGTTTTCCATAGGACCTTGGTCTTGAGGGCTTGCACACCCCTTGGGTTGTAGTTGTCCTATCTTATCAGTATTGGTACATTTGAATCCCCCTTGGTTGTTATCACAATTGGTCTACTTTAGTGTGAATTTGAAACAAGTTCCTCCCCTCACTAAAGTGGGGGCTATATGTAATGACGAAAAAGGTCTCCTTAACTTGGCCTTGATTTAGTGTTGTAATATTCCTAACATATTCATGTTAAGTTTTGGGCCCTTGTGAACTAAATGTATTTAAATGGTACCTTTCTTAAGTGTTGTGAAGTGTTGTATCTCACTTCCACATTTTTCTAAGGTCTTATTAATGAATTACACCTAAATAACCCCTTGTTATCATTAATCATGCCTTATTTCAATGTGTTGTAAATTTATTGTAACACACTTTCACACTTTTCTAGGCTTATCACTAATAATTGGCCTTTATTATGCTTTAATTGGCCCCATTATGCATTTACAAGCCTTATTTATGTGTATTTTTTATGATAATCCTGACCAAAGCATTTAAAACTCCAAATTCCCAAAAACCCACCTCAAATTCCTAAGGTGGGACTCATTCACCATTCTGGGCAAATAAGTGCCCTTAGGTGGGACCCATTCACCCAAATTGGTGAATGAGTCCCATTTAACTTAAAAACAAATGTAATTTAAATCTTTTGCAGGATTTCGGCTTGTAGTGTTGTAATTTTGGGAATTCTTGCATAATTGAGTATAAATACAAGGTTCTTTCCCTCATATTAACACCTATCATTAAAGAAAGTTCACAAGAGCATTCAAAAGAATTCAAGGGAAAAGTATCAAGCATATTAGATCATTCTTCAAGTAGCAATCATCATGTCAAAGAATTCTTGCATCATGTTTGTTATTGTGCTAACAATTGTGGTGTATGGTTTCATGATTCAAGCAAGCATTACATTAAAGATCTATATCTCATTCAATCTAGAGTCAAGAACCACATCCATTGTAGCCATTTCAAGTATAATAGTAGCATCTTATTGCTAGGGTTTGGTGAGTTGTAGCATTTTTTATTTGTTCATTCATCATTCTCCTTTCATACCTGCTTTCATTTAAAGGTTTAATTACCAACAAGGGGTTTGACCAAGGAAAACCCCTATTCACTAACCCCCCAACATGTTTCCTTCTCTTCATGTGTGATTTGTGGGGCTAGGTTGAAAATTTCATAAGAATCAAGAGTGGAAAAGTGGTGTGTGTCATTCAAAGTTGTCAAAAGTGTCATCAAGCATTGAAGAGTCTTAGAGATCATCTATAGGTCACAAACTATTGTTTTAGATCCCAAAACCATTCAGGAAGATCAGAGCAAGCCGAGAGGCACAAAATCTAGTTCAGAACTTCCAGAAAAGTAGAAGTGGACTAATTTTCCACTATTGGCGAATGAGTCCCAATGTACAGGCCTGACAACGATTTTTACAGATTTGGATACCCTTTTGGCTGAAACCTGCTCTTGTGCATTTTCCCAGAAACTAGACTAATTCACTTAGCTTGGGAAATGAGTCCTAGTCAACATCAATATTAGAGTTTTTAGTGATTCAGGCCTCCATTCTTCCTTCTTCAATCTTCCAGGTGCACACTTTCAGTTGTATATCTTTCTGTTATATTTTGTTCATCTTTCTAGGTCATTTAGTGTTTTCTTGCATTCACTTAGGGTTTGGCATTGTGCTTTGTATTTCATTGTCTATTCCAAGTTTAAACTTGGTGGTGAACCCTTCAATATACCATCTTCATCCCCTAGGACATCCCTTAGCAAGATCTCTTTCTCCATTGCAAAGAGATCTTAAGGGTTAACTTTGAATGAAATTGGAAAGGTGTGTGTGGGTATGCTCTATGTCTAAAACCATATGTTAGCATTTGCCAAACTAGATTTTCACCATTTCAAGCTATGAGAAAATATGTAGGAATTTCTATCTTTCTAGATATTGAAGAGGATTTCCACCCTAAAAAGTGTGCCAAAGCTGGGTATACCTAGTGGGATGCTTAGGTGAATCACCCAGCAGAATCATATGCCAAGAAAATGGCTCTAATCAGAAAGGTTGAAAGAAGTCATGAATCCAGTTTTAAAACTGTTGGCCTCTAGTACAAAACTAGAAGAGATTCTTAAAAGACTTTGCTTTCCCATAGAATGGGCACCGAGGGTCCTAGACCCCCAACTGAGTACGCTGAGATCCCACTGGTAAGACTTGGAAAAGAATACACCAAGAAAAGTGGGAAAGCTTAGGCTCAAAACTTGCAGACCAAGTGGTAGAAAATATTTTTCACCAGACACACACAAAAGATTGAAGATGCCTCCGCTAGTTTAGACTTTCAATCATAGGAAAGTGTGGAAAAATCCACATGTAACCAAGCGTAGGCTTATAATTTTTGAAGGGGGTGTTTGGGTACCACCTCTAGTCCTTCTACCAGGGCTTGGTACCATGAATTCCCACCTTATGAAACATATCTATTGGAATAACATTCACCAGACCATCATAAGTATCACGGTCCTAGTTTTGAAGTTTGTAGTGAGCACGAAAATCTTCCAATGCCATAATATGCATTGTGGGTTTGTGAAACACATGTTGCAAGGTCTAGATACCTTTCTTGTGGAATCTTAAAGCCTTAAGTCAGGGAGATTTGGCCAACAACTTAACAATATTGACAAAAATAGGTGACCACCACACATTTTGTTGATTGAGCGAAATCCCATCATGAAAACCATAGCCAACCCACCAGAGCCAAGGCTTAACCGCTTCCCAGGCTCTTCAAATTCTTTTTACCATAAAATTTCCTACAATCTAGACTGGTTCCTTCATAACTAGAAGTGTTTGAAAACCAATCCCCTTCCAGGATAGTCTATGAATAGGAAAGCTAGACTAAATGCAATGTCTGAGGAGAATTTTTTCAGGCTTCATCACCAGTAAGAGCTCTAATTATCCATATCACACATAAGGAAATCCCTTGTCATTGTGTTGAGAGCAGGCTAAGCCCTCCAAAATCTCTAGGCAAAGAGTAGAATTCCTAGGCTACATGGTGAAACCCTCTATGGGTCTCAAAAGAGGCCCAAAGAAAGTCGCACAATATTTTTTCAAGCTTGGCATAAGTGAATTTCGAAGGAGCCCAACAAGAAGAATAATAGACGTGCATAGTAGCCAATATTTTAGAACATGCTTGAAATTTCTCGCCAAAGAGAGAGGCTTGGTAATCTATTTGGTCAACTTTTGCTCAATCCTAGAGAGCACAACTTGCCACAAATTAGCTAGGGAAGCTTGGAAGGAAAAAGGAATGCCCAAAAATTGATAGATTTCCTTCAGCCCAATCCATTTCCAACCATATTGTTGAAACTAGTGGGGAGTGGGCAAAATAGACTGCCTGTAGCATAAGATTTTATGCCACTGAATGGCAGAGCTAGAAGAAAGGCAAAAAATTTCAAGGCACTCTAGAGCTGCCTTAATGTTTAACAATTCCTATGATTACAATTCTATAGGTACTTATCTATGCATTGAAATTCCTAAATATTTAGTTTAACAAGTAGAAATTAGGATATAGTATATTAAACAAACATTCACAGCCCTAGCCCTTTGGAAGGCTTCTTGAATTGACAATCAATTCAAATTTTTCATTATGGTAAACAATACACACAATAAGAACAATATGTTGTCACTAGTCACATGAAAATTACATGGAAAACATGTTTTGTGCAACTTCTACAATCTTTACTAGCTTTTTAAAATGCCCATGGTAAAGCTCCCAATTTTGATGGACAAAAACATTCCTAGTCACTTACACGAAAAGGGGATATCATAAATAAAAGAAGGGGAATGCATGTGAATGGAATTAATACCATCATATAGAAAAAACAAAAATTTTACCTGTAGACTAGAGTTATTCAAAATTTAATTAGACTGCTTCCCAAGTCTAGGCTATGGTAGAAAACTACAACAAATCTATAGTGGGCTTTGGACAATAGTTTACAATGACCATCAATGCAACATAAGAAAGGATTCAAATTAATTGAGCCTATTGTCAAAGATGGATTTGGAAAATAGTCTTCTATTTGATATTTCATCTAATGGGATCAATTGTATAAAGCTAGTGAATCACATCTCCTTCTAGGATATCTTTTTTGTGTTTGTAGAAGTTATGGCAGATTGTTTAGTGTTCTAATTATTTTGTTTTTGGCTTTACATCCACTGAAAGTAATTTTATTAATATTAAAGATCAAAACTACAGAACCAACAAGATGAGATCAAGTGGTACACTAATGGGGTATTTCTGGCCGAGCTCCAACTTCAAACCCTTGTAAGACATGTTCTATAAAATTTGGATGTAGCATGTAGGATTAGGCCAGGTGCATGGTTTGGGTGAATTTGATAGAAAAGATGCCCCCCCAACATAAATGGATAGTATTGGACATGACAATCTAAGATTAAGGTTTCCAGTAAAGTGGTAATTCATAAATTAAAATAGAAAGTCCAACAAAGTAATAAATAGTTGATTACAACCAATGATAGACGATGATTCAAGAAAAAATTAAGAGTGCCTATGTGTTAACTCAAACCAAAGTATCCAAGAAGATCCAAGCTTCTTGAAAACACTTCAAAGATTGATCATTTGATACTAACAAGCCATGAATTGTGGGAAACAAAACCATTTTATGATGATTAACTTCCCAACACAGGGTGCACAGGATGACATAAATGCTAATTACTTGAGAATGTAGGATTAGACCATAGTCCATCTTGTGCTAGATACAATTTGTTCCATATTTTCTTAAATAATAAACTGTCTAGAACTCTAGGATTCATATATTACAAGAATAACTTATACAAAAGGGCATATTTGAAACCCTTAGAGCTCCAGCCAATGAAAGAGGCCCCGAGTGAGAGGAACTAGAAATCTTCTATAGGGACCCCATAATTCATTAGAACACCATAATTTAAGTAATTACTACATGATTAAAAAAAATCAAGCTATTCCCTTAGCATTCTTGGGAAACAATAAAGAATTGTTACATAAAGATTTTACTTACTAGGATCAAGTATAATAGCTGATATCAAAGTTCCATAAATTTCTTCTTGACACTCACAACATGTTCCTCTACCAGCCCAAGAAAAGTCTATATCTAGGATATTATTTGTGACATTGATAGTGAAGTTCTTGACAACTACACGATTTTCCCCTAGAGCTTCCTCAACTATATTAAAATCTTTCAACACATTCTTTCCCTACATAATTGTTTATTGATTTGACCAAGCACAATTGTTAGAATTATCCATTTTGTAGTGGTCTAAGACACTGAAATCAGATTGAAATCTTAGTGGAGATGCCTAAATAGTAAAAATAATTGCTAGAGGAGAAGGATATACCTGAATATAGACATCAAATATCCAGACTCTATTTGAATTTTGGGTAGCTGGAAACTATATCTCTCCAAAGTGCAGTGTTACATATATTTCCCTCCCACCCCACAACAAGCTGTTGTAGTTTCCTTGAATCCTACCACACAAATGCATGCCAAAACATCAATTTGTAACAACATAATATTTGGATCTGCCTAAAAATCTTCTGTGAGGGTGTTAATTTGAGGTTTCAAATTGAAGGTTGAAAAAGGGACAATTAGGCCTGAAATCTTTGCTTGTGCAGATTTCATATTTAAAGTAACAATATATGGTCAAGAAACATCAATATAAAATTGTATCTATACATATAAGATTATATTTCTATATACAACATTATATATATCTTAAGCAATTATATCTTCATTTATACTAAAATAAGTAAATAATTATCCAATTTTGTTTACAAAATTTTAGAATTACCATAATTTAATATAGTATTCATTCTATAGCACCCCTCCATTTTTGGCTATTTTCATCGAACATTGTTTTCTTTGTTATGCTTTGTTTTGTTATTACGTTGACTATGGTACTTGGTTACTATTTGATCGCAAAATGTTAAGTGATGTGAATTTTATATTTTGTTGTGATGGTATCTTACTCTGATGTGATCATTATGGTATGCTTTGAGTTAGTTTAGCAGATATTTAATTAATGATGCTTTATGCTTTTGATTATATTATTGATGTTAGACTCGTCACCTAGTAAGTTTGTATTGGTGAACGAGATGAGATTGTATCACTCGCTTGCGAGCGCCCTACGATTCTGAGATTTCTTCTTCACGGTGTGCTTTATAATAGCATATATATGCACGTTTGATATATTCTTTGTTCATAGGTTGACAGGTACATGACATCAACTCCACCTGATTTCCCAGGTTGAGCGGGTTGATTGGCCAGCGGTATTTGATTGGGAGATAGTAGCTAGGTTTTCCCTGCCAATTCATCACCCTAGTCATAGTGTGTCGTCGGGTGTTAGTCGGGTTAAGTTGCTTAATTGTTTTTCATCTCTCCTTGATTTATTTAATTTCAAGTTGAAAAAAGGTAAATAAATGGATTTTGTATTTAGTTTGTTTATTAAATAAATCTAGTTGTAGTGTTAGAAATGTTATTTATTTTATTAATTAATTTAATTTAATTAATAAAATAATCTAATCTTGGATTAGATTTATTTTATTGATTATTTAAATTAAGTGTGTGGGATTAAATCAATTTATTCATGTTGGAAATTATAAGTGTTAAATTCTTTTTTTTTGGAAATGAAAATTTTTAAAAATATTTAAATTCATTTGAAATAGAAATTTTGAAAAAATGAAATAAAGAAATAAAGGCATGTTCAAAGAAAATTGTTTTTTAGTTTTAAATTTCAAAAAAAAGAAAAAAAAAAAGCAAAATATCTCCAAAAATGCAATAACTATGGTGGATGGGATATTTTTAGGGTATATTGACTAAATTTGGGGAAAAACTTAGGGAATCCATTCCATTTGGATTTTGGGGATTTTGAATTTCAATTTTGGAGAAAGAAAAATTGTTGTAAAAGAAAGAGAAAGAGGGTTTTGTTCTTGTGGGATTCAATCTTGGATTTGCAAAGGGAGGCTTGGAAGGAGATCGGGAGTTTTGAATTGGCAAGAAGCTCAGCATCAAATTGTTTCTTCAAACTTCAAGATCACAGGTTCTTTATCATTTTTAAATGCTTTGAAATTTTGGTTTTTCAATTTGAAAAGTTCTTTTCAAACAAATTTGAAACCCTTTGTTGAGATCATGAAAGAGAAGGAAAACAAAGAAAGATTCAAACAATAGAAAATTGAAAGTTGCACAAAAGAAATTTTCATTTCAAATTTGAAATTAAGAAATTGTGCTGGAATGCTATGTAGTTCTTTTTGTAGAAAATTTTTGTCCATATTAATTGTAATTGGAGAAAAAAAAAATATATAATATATATAAATTCTATGAAAATATATATATATATACATATATATATATTGTATGCATGTTCCAAGAAGAAATTAACTTTCTATCTTAAAGATGCATTAAAAAATAGAGGTGTTAGTTTATGTTTAGATCCTTGTTTTTTATTTTATTGAATAAAGATATTATGAATGGGACCGGGGACTACCCCCCACAATTAAAAGCCCCAATATGGGGCTACACATGAAGGCGGTGACCCCCCATTCTTACAGGGATAACAGCATTAACGAAATGAGAACCTATCTTTTTTATTTGGTTTTAAAAAATAATTGTTTTATTATTATTTTATATGTTATATATTTGATATATATTATACATTATATATATATGATATTTAATTATTATATATATATATATATATATATTTAATATGTTTATTTATTTATTTATTATTAATTAAATAAATTTAATATATATATATAATATATATTATATGTAATATATATTTTTATATATTATTTATATAATATATATTATATATTTTTCTTAAATGTTAAGGTTGTTTATATAGTTGTTTGAAATATATATATATTTAAATATGTATATATGTTGGTATATACATTAGTATATACTTTTATATGTCTATTTAATATAATAACATTTATATCTTATTTAAATATAAATTATTTAAGATGATGTGTTTTTTTTTTGATACGCACGATAGAAGTATTATATTAAAAAGGAAAAAGTTTACAAGCGTCTGCTACGCAGGAAAACCGACCACCATCACCAGTGGGCAAGATGACAGCCCAACCACAAATTCAAAACCAAGAACCCCGAACCCGAGCATGCAACAACCCGAAAAAACTTGATACAGAGACAGGGATTAACAAACCGAACCACCCCCCATATGAACAAGCAGCCAAAAAAACCCAATACTACAAAAAACGGCCGATAGAGATTTAAGACACGGATCCACCTTACAAAAAACCATTGACCTCCGCAAAGCAAATAAAGCCCTCCAACCAGTCCAAACCCTCCGACGGCACCATCATTAATTTGCGCTTCAGGAACTCCACAGCCACGTCCGCGAGCTTCCGGTGGCGAGACAAAGCTGGCCCTTTAAGATCAAGGAGGAAGGGATACACCTTGACCGCTTCCTCCGTATGCCATAAGAGAGGCAAATCAGCCGGGCGCGGAATACCTTTACCCAGAAGGGCCGCCTTCAAAGTATCTTCCAAGCCACCGAGTAAATCCGCACGGAACAAACGCTCCATTAGTTCCCGCGCCACCTTCTTCGGAATTTCCAGGTCCAATAAAACTGCTAGAAAACGCGAGGAGATGTGAGCATTGTCTCTGGCATATTCCTTTCGAAGCAAGTGTTCATTTCCCAGAACCATCTTAACCACGACCAGTAACACAGGATCATCCTCGATTAGAATTCGTTTCAGCCTTTGGTCTGAGATCTCCCTAAAAGCTATTTGTCGCTCCGTGGCGACCAAAGAAACCGGTGTGTCCACACCGAAGCATTCCAAACCATCCAAGGAAATATGAATGGTGAACTTTGATTTTTTCGACCCCTCCATGATAACAGCTACACCCTGCAACACAGAAAAACAAAGCCAGAATGCGAAAGCCAAGCACCGGAATGAATATAACGGATCCAAATTTAAGCCCGTGAGAATCCGCTTGGCCATCGCACAGATGCCGAAATTATGAAAGGACGATCTTCACATCCTCGCTATGAAGGAGGGCTACGGCCGCAGTCCGAGCACCATTAACTATAATCACTTCAAGTGAAGTGAGTCGCCACCCGTCTATACTGAAGTCTTGTCAAGGGTTGCCGTATTCGACGTGTCACCAAATGACAGACTTGAAACAAAGCCCAACTTGCATTCTGACAAACATAAAAGCTCTGCAACGAACGAGCCGTCCTCATTAAGGTGGCCAACATTCCTTCTGCGAACTCAGAATCCAAGAATGACATGGATATGTCACCTCAGCATCCTCACCCTCCGTTGCATAGCCATCTCACACCTTAAGATGATTATTGTTACTTTAATAGAAGCAAAAAGTTTTTTTTATAACAAATGATTTTATTTAAAGAGTTGATTTTTATTATTTTGTGTAATTGGAGAAAACAGAATTAAATTCTTAGCTTAAGTTCCTTAACATTGTCAATATAATTTTAATTACTTTTGAGTAGTGCAAATAATGTTAATTATTCTTATTTCATTACATGCAATATGTCATTGTTTGACTTGGATTTAGGAAATCCTACAGTAGGTGATTAAATCATCAAATTTCCCTTTCATTATGTAATCTCCCTCTTTCATGATGTTGGGAAAATTGAGTTTTATGTTATGTAAGTCTTCCAGATTGGGTTTTATTTTGATTTCGGGGGTTGTCGTAATGTGATAGTCAACCTTTGTTTTGCCTTGGGTAGTGAGTCTTGTTGGATCCAGTTAGATTCTCGGTTATCATGAATGGTATGTGTGGACTTTATGTCTCTGATAGGGAGTCATTCTCCTTAGGTCGCATTTGTGTACCCTTGGGTGTGGAGCTATTCCATGTGTTGTCTCAAAGAAGTGGCTTGCAATGAGGGACGACACACAAAGTGGTGTTAGGGTAACTCTTTGTAATTTAGTTAATTCAGTGATAACATAAATAAACTTATTAGAGGTTTAGGTTGTATCAAACACTTAACAAGATTAATTTTTCCTCGCTCATGGATGCAAGGGCTTGTATAGACTTGGGATGGGACGAGAAGGCCTAGAATGGAAAGATCGTTATCTCATATTTACGAGAGATAACTGATTCTGCATTGGTTTTCATGAGGGGTTGGGAGTCGTTAGAGGTTTCCAGGATATCTTGAGATGGGGGCCGAGACCTAGGAAGACTTACCAAGATATCCCATGTGGCATTGTGATGACACTTATCTTAAGTAAATAGTATGTTTGTAATAGTGATGTAATTGATTATTTAACTCTAGAAGCATTGTAACCATTATGTTATGTGATGTTGTACTTGTATTTAATTCAATTCAATTTTGAGTAGCCTATGTCTAGAGGTAGATGGTATTTTCTAGGAATCTTTGTTACTATGTCCTAGCATGGGGGGTGAGCCTTCGGGTATCACATGGTTGGGTCGAACGTGCACCTTAATCCATTGGGTCATTTTCTTGTTCATGTGGACGAGATTTCTAGTTGGAAAGCTCGTTGGATCCATATACTTTTCATGTTTTATTCATTTCAATTGTTATTGTAATTTATTACCCCTCATTTGTATCAAGGTGGAAGATGTAATTTGTAACCATGTTTATTAGAATTACCTCATTTGGGGAATGAGAGTTGTAATCGTATTATAAATTATTGTTATTGGAACATGTGGTATCTCTTATACTTGATGTAATTTTCTCTCGTATGGAATGTATGTGTATCTAATTTATTAAGTAATTAAATGCTATGGTTTCAATTCATGTTTCTTGTTTAGGTTTAAGTAAACTCAGTCTTCTAACCTTAGGGGTTGTTGGAGATGGGTAGTGAACTTGCATGTTATTTGTACTTAAAACAAAAAAAAATTATTACATTTGTGTAGTATATTGCAACTTCCCCTAGGGTTGTGTGGCGGGGCATTACACATGGTATCAGAGCCCAGGTTTAAACACTGGGTACTCTGGGATTATGATGAACCCGTTAAGCTTTTAGTTGTGTAGGTTTTAAGTTGTGTACCTTGCCTAATACCTTGATGTATTTGTATAGGATTATGTTGCCCAGACTTGGAAGAGGTAGAGGGTGTGGACATGGCTTTGTAGGTGGTCGTGATTAGAGTCAGCATGAATCTCCTCTTGATGTTCGTATTATACCAAATCAGGAAGAGTACCAAGCATCTTAGAATGTTTCAGGGGGTATAGATCAATAGCAAAACCTGCCAGGGATTGAGGCTGCACATAGAGCTCTAGAGGAGGCATTAGCACTCTTGGGTCAGAGGCAGGTCATGGTTCAAGGTAACCCTACTGAGAGGGAAGTTTCACACCTTGAGAGATGCATGAGGGCCTACTTGGGGCACGTCCACCATTGTATGATGGATCTGACACTGGGTTAGAGGCTGAGACTTGGCTCATAGACTTGGATAGGTGTTTTGCGATGCATCCATACGGTAGTGATACCAAAGCACGATGTGCTATCATGCACCTACAGGGATTTGCATCCACTTGGTGGAGGTTAGAGGAGTAGAAGCTCCACATAGACATTAGCTTTGTATCTTGGGAGATCTTAGAGCGGTTCAAAGCTCATTTCCTATCTAAACATTGGCGTCAGCGTCGGGGCGATGAGTTTCACGCCTTACGTCAGTTGGCATTATCAGTTGAGTAGTATGAGTGACACTTTTATGAGCTCAAACAGTATGCAAGGGTAGGAGATGATGAGAGTATGTTGGTCCACCATTTTTTCAAGGGCTTAAATGCCCGTCTTAGCAGAGGAGTGAGGGTTTTTGAACCCAAGACCATGGAGGTAGCGGTGGAGAAGGTATGCCTGGTAGAGGAGAATCTGGCTTTGGCACTGGGAGGCCATATGGGTGTATAGGTAGGTAGCAGTTCGACAGCGGGGTCTAGTACAAGAGGAGGTCAATCTCAAGGAGGTGCACCTTCCAGAGCTCAGAAGGGACTGTCATAGAGTGGGAAGTAGTAGTACCATTAGGTATCTCA